>BQKZ01003619.1:6020-20645 GCA_036244855.1 Temnopleurus reevesii
GTGATGTCTTTTACTGCATGCATGGAGAAACAGGAAAAACCGACTTCGAAAATTTAACGGTATTGCTCGGGGAAAATATGATCATAAGACAGTTCTGTTCATAAGGAGCGGTGATTCAAAGCGGTCATGAGACCTCTTGGTGGCTCTATAGCGATGATGTTTTGACGATCATATTTTTCCCATGCACATCTATGCGATGATCGAATGTTTCTACAATTGATTATGATGATTATAAAAGGCCGTATACGACCCCGCAATCCAGGCACCTTCTATACGTCCGCCCCCATGAATACTATCATTTCCAAGCGCATGACCTTGGAGATACTAAATGCTCAAACACACCTTTGGATGTATAGCGAACGTTCAGGCAGAAATCATGAAATCTTAAAGACGGACAAATATGAAAGGGAAGACCCTTGAACGGCGTTGAAGGTGTTCAGTCGGCGCTCGAGCTACGCATGCATTAGCGCTAGAGTCTCACCTCTGCATTTATACGTTCACGAAGAATCTATATAAGCTTTATGAACGTTGTACAAACGTTGGCTATTAAAGCAAAGGTGTGATTGGACCGTAATGAACGATTGTGATGGGTGAATATTCTATCGGTGTATCAATTTTCAAGCTTGCTGTATGTTTTGCAGAGTGCATATATTTTCACACGATGACTATCTCAAAATGATACTTTCATATCTACGGTAGATCGAATAGACCGTTTGTGTAAAATAAAAGATGTGACATTGCGGAACCAGTGTTAAAAGAAAATGCTAAGTTCTTTTGTGCAATATCATAAAAACATTAGAACGAAATCAATTTGATCGATCAAATTGATTATAAAGATTCCAAACTGTGCTTTATATCATAATATCATATTGTATAGATTACAATCGATCTCGTTCTTCGTTGGTGTAAGTCTAGCACGTTTATGTAGGATATATGGGGAGCTACAGAGAGTATAGTTATATTAATTAGTTTTAATGAATTTACATGATTTCTCCTGTCTTTAGTTTGGTTTCAGAAAATGAGATCTAGATGAACAGTTTAATAGATTTAGACGAGAAATTGTCTGGATATTTTTTTTTTAACTTTTGTAATTCATGTATTTCAAGTATAATACTTCATTTTGAATCCTTATGTTTGCTACATGTATTTTTAATGTATAATGTACATGATGTATCCATTGTAATTTAATGTATTTTTACTGCACGGCCCCATTGAAAAAGAGCATGTGCTGAACTGGGTTTTTAACCGTGTTCAAATAAATGTAGCAAATCAATCAAATCAAATCAGAGTCCTTAATTTTTAAAAGCGACAAAGAAAAATATACATCACCTTCCGAGACATTACGCTTTTAAAGAATGACAATAAATTAAACATTGTTAATTGGTACGAACAATAGCGAGATAGGAAACTATATGAAGGGGATTCAAATTCGAAACTATAATAATAATAATAATGATAATAATAATTATAATAATAATAATAATAATAATAATAATAATAATAATAATAGTAATAACAATAATGATAATAGATGCAATTTATATAGCGCACGTATCCACTCTGCTGAATGCTCAAGGTGCTTTACATTATTATTACCCTGGCTTTAGCCCGGCAGCCATACACGGCGCACGTGGCATTTAAAAGAATAAATATTCCTGCCAGGTACCCAATCACCTCACCTGGGTTGAGTGCAGCACAATGTGGATGAATTTCTTGCTGAAGGAAGTTGACGCCATGGGTAGGATTCGAACCTACGACCCTCTAGTTGAAAGGCGAGAGTCACGACCACTACACCACGGCGCCTCCACTTAATTGGTGTGAATAATAGCGAGATAGGGAACTATATGAAGGAGATTCAAATTCGAAACTATATTGTTCGGATGGTGACATAAGAGTCCCGTCGCAAGTTCTCCTCTCTCATGAAATGGATGGATAGGACTTATCTAAAGACTTATTAGAACAAACATTATGCCTTGGAGCATCTCCACCTCTTCGGCATTCAAAAGAATCATATGCCAATTCAGAATGTCACAGTTTGGGACAAGTTGAACAGAATTGGAGCAGTGTGAAGAAAGCCGTGACGGACACGATATCTGCTGTTTGACTATCCCTCCATGCGTTTAGCGCAAGTTAATGACGCGAGCATAATGTGAAATGGGCAACCGATACTTGCAGGTAAAGGCTAAGGCACTGGAACCCCTCTTCCAACAATTTTCTTTATTTTGTATAATTTGTTTGATATAACACAATGTGTATGAAAAAAAATGTAATCAGAACAAAATGTTGGCTGTACATGTCAATGACGTTCAAATGAATAAATTCCAAATTCCAAATTCCAATCAGAACAAAATGTTGGCTGTACATGTCAATGACGTTCAAATGAATAAATTCCAAATTCCAATCCAGATTGTAACCTTAAATCCATCTAAACCATCTTACACGTTTATTCAAAGGTACAACTCCATGGGAACTAAACATGTAATATGATAATTCAGTCAGTTTTTATTATACTGATTCCAAAAATATCATATTTTGTGAGAAGGGGCATTTCGATATGAGTATTGGATTCTAAATGTAATATTTGTTGTTTTCAGTCATTTTTAATTCAGAAAATACCAAATTTTGTGAGAACGGGCATTTCGATTTCAATATTGGATTCTAAATGTGATTAACCGAATACAAAACGGTTTTAAAATGTACCGTCGCGTAACCACGCTAAAAGTAAGCAGCTAATTGCTCTAACGTTGATAGGACAAGATAGAAACGTACATTAACATAATTGATAATCGAGCCCCATCCATTAATCACTCAACTGATGGGTGAAAGACCAAAAATTTAATGGTTTTACACTTTCTATTCAAATTAGAATGTCATTCAATTTTGTGATATTAGACATTTCATACATTCAGCTAATAGCTAATATCCATTTTGCATTTAATCATTGAGCATGCTGAGTCTTTCAAGGTTAACTTAGATTGGAGGAAATATGTACAGCAGAATAATGTTCACAGCAATGCATGTTCTCTTGAATTCCGTAAGTGGTTGTGGTGTATGTTCTCAATTTTGGTGGATGGCTTTTCCACATAGTGTCACAATGGACGGAAAGACCAATGAAATGGACAAACATTTGAATCCCCATTCCAGTTTGCACGATATATTTAAACTTTAATGCTACAACAACAAAAAACGGAATAAACAAGCGGTCTGCAAGTCACTGAGTTCTTCTTCTTTTATAAGGCGGAAAATGTTATTTTGTTGAAGCCATCGTCATTGTCATGATATATATTACTGTGAGTTGCTTATTTCGTCTAATTTCATCGCTATTCATGCTCATTGGGATTTTGGAATATTGTCACATTTTGAAGTGAGCTTGCTAATGCTCCCGACTCTCACATCGCATAGCGTGCGTTTATTCGATGTGTTCGTATGTTTTGGTTTGTCTGTGGGGAGCGTGTGGGCGTGAGTGAGAGAGAGAGAGTGCGCATGACATCGTGCTAGTCTGCAGACACAGACTCACAGCTTCGGTTGTGTAAATTGTATAGTGCATTATCGAGAGTCTGCATTCACAAACTAATTTCACTCTTGTATTGGAACCCTTTCCTTTACTGATGAAGCTTCAGTACATAAGTTTTCTGTAGTCTCTAATTGAAGACACCGCATTATGCACAATCCAAAGGTCTGTGCCTAAAGACTAGCATCGTACCGCCATCGGACGAGAAGCATTAGATGCTTCCCACTCTGTGTAAAGAGGGCGTGGCATAATCCAGAGATTGATGGGGTACAGTGTGGGGCAGGGGTGAATTTGGGAAGTGGTGATGAGTACATTTAAAGATTAAAAAAAAGGGTAAGTGTATTGTATAAATTCTTCAAATTAACGCGTAGTCCAATGCTATGACTTTGTGACATAAGGATATTAGTATTGTCAGCATGGATTGCTCTCGACTCGTTCTATTAAAACGCTGCATTATTTTTCGACAATGCTACCTAGGGCTTAATATGGCACATAATATTAAAGAGCACAAGTTAATTGAGCAAATACATGAAATAACAAAAATAATTGAGACAATTTTGGGTTTGATTTTTAGTAGGCAGCCAGTGAACATATCTTTTCTGTTTTCATGAGCAAATTAATTATTATAAATGAATTGTGGTGCATGATAATATAATGATCGGATGATAGCATGATAGTATGATAAGATAATAGGATAGCTTTTGTGTGCTTATGTGTCCGTATGTGTGTGTATGATTGTGGATGTGTGTATGAATGTGGGAGAAAGGGAGAGAGAGAAAAAAAATGAGATGGGCAAGAGGTATGGGAGTAAGATGGATATCGATGTAAATCCCCTATAATACTACGAGGGGGCAATAGTGCAATGCTATTAAAACAGATCGAATACAGTAGCTGGATGATGCCCCGCACAGATGGGCGTGGCATATTTCGCTTTAGCGCCTTACTACGGTATATCCCTGTCACATCATAGTTAGTCAATTACAATGGATTCTAAATATAAAGCCAAGTCATAAACTATAATTGGTAATTGGCAAAATTTATGGGTCATATAGAACAATATAACTGTCAGTTATGATAATTATCCGATGTTTTCATTTGATTACGAATATAGAAATACATGCATACTTTCTTTTACTGAAATCATTGATATTGATTATACATATAAACCCAACGTATGACAATAATGAACGCCATTTGTGAACGTGTGTGCGTGTGAGTTTTTTATGTTCGTTTATGAAAACTAATCATGAGAATATTACAGAATAATATTTTAGAAAGGAGGACAAAATAATGTACGTATTTCAATCAAGAATGCTTCATAAATCATGTATACCTTACAAAAACTACTATGTTATAAATCATAATTTTGGAATTATGGAATTATGCATTATACAGGGCGAACAGGGAAAAGCGAGGTAAATTCATACCCCTCGAATTAAAAAAAAAATAATTCAGACCTCGAATAGTTCTCAAGAAACAGCAACAGTAAGACACCTGTCAAAAAGCTAATTGGATTACAGCTGACATTGTCACAGCTCTGAGCCCCCTTAAATGACTACTGTTATCAAAAGTTATCTTACCATCTTGATCAAAGTTCTCCCAGACCGAAGCAAAATCCTCAGCAGTTAAAGGCAAGGCCTTGTTATACGAATCCAGTTTGCATGCCATTGTTGCTTATGTTGTTGGTTCAGTGTTTCCTTTGAACAAATGTTTCCTTTGAACAAATTTCTCCTAAAATCCACTTGCAGAGATGCAGAGACAATAAGAATGAAGCAAATGTACTTAAGGAACAGGAGTCCGTTAGCAGACAGACAAACAGAAAGATCACAAACAAATTGAATGGGCGGGAAAAAAAGTTCCAAACCGAAAGCCCTGCGTCCAACGAATGCGAAGCGAATCTCACTTTTCGGCGCGAAAGTGTGTGTGTGTGCACCCTACTCTGTTTGCAACGTAGAAAGATAATATTCGGCGGATCACACCTGTTAAACCCTACTCTCAGTGTGCGGCGTGTGATGTATGGAGTGGCGATTGCACAGTGTCTGATGCTGCTCATGTGCGCGCAAGCACACCACGCCAATACGCCATGAACATTGGAGGAGGAATTTTTTTTCCGAAAGGCATACATCCACCGTTCGGTTTGCTCTACACACACGCGCAGAAAGTGGCAGAATAACATTATCGCAACATTTGAATGAAAGCGGTCACATATTCTCCAACATGTTCCATTACTCGATCGAGCAAACGAACTAAAATTATTTTCAGGCTTTTCCTAAAAAAAAAATAAGCCATTTAAAGAACTGCCAGAAGCTCGAAATTACAATTACAGCTTTGCGAGAGACCAAAATGATCGAGCTAAGTGAGATATAAATATTTTATCTCTCTCTAAAAAAAATGTGAAAAACGTTGGCTATTTAATGAGCATTCAATCAACGAAACAACGAACAGAAGAATGCGAGAGAAAAAAACAGTACATTTACACAAATTTCTGACAAATCTGCTAACATACTTTTTGTATTTATATAAATTTCTTTAATAGTGAAATCGAACAATTCAAACCATTTCTATTTCATTGACAATACAAAGTTTCAGTGTCTAAATGAAGGTTTCCTTTTGACTTTGATCTAGATTGCAACTTCATCTTCTGATTTTTAATTTCCAAAACGTTTGAAATTCCGAATTTTATGGACTCTCAAAAATCGCTTGAAGGTTATATCCTTTATCTATAAGAAAAGGTTTTCTCAATGCTATAATAGATATAATAACTATTTCTACTATTTCATGATTTTGTTTATAGCATCTTGTTTCCCTCCTTACGTGCCCATAAAACGTGTAACATTTGAAAGCATAATTATTGGCAGCTGAAACAAGTCAATTGATTTTAATCTTTATCAAAATAGTAATATAGATAATAAAAGATATTGTTTGTTTTATATTTTTAAAGATTTTTTTTTATCTAAGATTATGAATCTGATTTGTGTAAAGTTCAAGGTTCGAATGGATGAATGTTTCAATAGGCTGATAACTTTGAATCACAACTATTCCAATTGCTATCATACACAATTTCACACTCTTTCAGTTCTTTGCATTCTCTTTCAGTTCTTTGCACAAATTTATTGACTCAAATTTTGCACCCCCTTCAGCGATTTTGGCACCCAATATAACTAAAAATTAGCTCTCTCTAGCTCTGACCCTGGGTCTATTAGCTTCCTCAAAGCCATCCCACCTCATCACACACACACACACACACACACACACACCCACACACACACACCACACATACACACACACATACACACCACACACACACACACACACATACACACACATACACACACACACACACACACAATGTGTGCCTGTGTATGCTGTTCATTAATCACTGCGGATTTTATGGTCATTGCAATCGTCCTATTAATATACATAATCATTACTGATTTGAATAAGTGTTGCAATCACCCGTCCGCAATACCTCAATGGTGTGCTCAGTAGATAAAGTAAATCGTATTACGATGGATTGATGAACATTTCGAGGATAAGGGCAAAAATCATTCACACATTCATGTTAGAATGTGAATATGAGAAATTTTGAATTGCCAGGCACAATCTTTGAAAGCTTTATTCATTTCTATTCTTTTGTAATATAAAGCATGCGAGGTCCCATCGGCAAAATATTCAGATAGCTCGATTTATGCCTTCCAATGTTGCTGTATACACAGCCAGCTGTTGTTCTGACTCAGGTTTTGCAAGATCGATTTCAGCAGTCATATTCCAAGCCTCTTGCTGTTTACAAAGCAATACTAATATCGTAATTAATACTGGGTAGTAAAGTCAATAGGCTTATATAGGGCATGCAATTCTAATCAATTGATGGGGTTTTGAAGTATGGTAATAAATAGTGATTGTGCTTTTTAGGATATTCTGATAGCTATTTTTGATAGTCTGCCCATATTTTTGTGATCTATATGCTATCCTGATGGCTTTATTTGTTACAAGTAGCTGTCCATATCTTCCCGACCAAAAATAAAATCAAAATTTTAAAATGATATCAATCTAAATTCAAGTGGGATCTAAACTTTCGAATAAAAAGGATAATAAACACTTCATAAAAAAATCTTTCCGTTGGAAGAGTTATGAACGTGGTCATGGTTCACTTTGAAACATTATTTGTTTTCTTATAATTAAAAAGCAGTGATATGGACCAGCATTTTTTTAAATTTTATTAATGTTAGCAACCAGTGGATTATAAAAGGCTGCAGTGTCTTGATATACCGAGACTTCACTGCAATTAGATTAACTTTCTATAATCGTATATCTATAAAGCAAAACATTGTGCTTTGAGATGGCTTTCATTATATATCTTGAAAATCAAACCGCCAAAATGACAGCGAGATTAGTCTTTTCTCCGCAATATTAGGGAATTCACTCCCACTTAAAGCTGACTTACACTTTTGCCATCAGACCACCATCTGCCCGGGTTCATAATGCTATGTAAACTCAGAAATACGGAGGGAATACGCTTAGCCGACGTTAGAGGCGTTCGGTCAGCGCTCGGTGAACGTATGCCTTAGCATCGTTCATGGGTTGACGGAGCGTCATGAACGCAGGGGAGACGTTGGCTATAAGCGCACAGGTGCAAGTCAGCCTTTAAATGTATTCGAAGACCCATTGATTTAATGCTCCCGTGGGCGTTCAGTTGACTTGCCTTATTTTGGATACACCGCGGGTATTGGCAAAAATCAATGCGGTACAACTGTTCACTTTGAATTCAGCAATGACTTCTCAATCAGTTTTGGAATTCATATTTGCATGGAGGGTAAAAAAATAATTGAGATTCATAAATTTGGTTCTTCCTCTAACTGTTAAAGAGTCAGAGTCCATGTTAAAATTTTACTTTTCAATAATAATTCACGACTAGTTTTGAATAGGTTTGGATCTACTTTTGGCAGCAACTAAATGCTGAAATATATGTTACTTTTTTAGGAATTGCATCAATCTAGTTATCCATCTTTTCGTCATCAATCTTTGTTTTAATGCCATATGCGGCACCATTTGACGCAATTCAGGACCATGGATTTGTATACAGCGTTGTAGTTCTCTTGTTCTAAACTTAAGACATGCAACTGAAATATCAATTAATGATGTGTTATGCTATTGGCCTTATTGCGACCATTTTCTGGACTTAAAAAAGTTAAGGTAGTATCATCTTTAAATCACTGCACATACAGAAACATCGTCGACTGCAAAAAAAAAATGTGTAATACTGATATGGGCAAACGTATCTGTATTCCACCTGCCTTATATTTAAAGACCACTTAAGACAGTTGGTTACTGAAAAATACGACCAATTAATTTTCGTCGAATCGCGAAAAGGGNTTGTTAATTTTTCGTACAATCTTTTGTACAACATGTTCATGATATCATGTTTCTTTTTAAGTAGATTTGAAGACAAAATTTGCCGATAAAAATATTCGCTTTTACCAAAACTGTACTTGGGCTTTAAGGCAGTTGGTAACTGAAGAAGTTAAATTAACTCATAAAAAATACGACCAATTAATGTTCGTCGAATCGTGAAAAAGGGATAATGTTTGGTGACACTCTTCAATTAGAATTAATAAGATTCAGTAGCAGTTATTATGCGAGTTTCTATAGTGTGGCTAAGTACATATTCCATTACCATAAATACATATAGGGTAATTAAGACTTTTTGAAAAAATAAACATTTTGGGGGAATATAGATAGATAGATAAATAGATAGATAGATAGATAGATAGATAACTAGATAGACAGATCGATAAATAGATATATAGACTAGCTATTTATGTACGTTAAACTTTAGCTGAATTGAACATGATACTACTAAAATGTACATGAAATATGAAAATAGACACAAACATAACTCGAATATAACAAATAAGCAATATGCAAAATGTATAAGTATAACAAAAGATAAATATAACCTTATCGGATACAAAACCCCACATAAATGTCATGTATTTGACGAGCAAAGTATTATATACCGTATGGCTGACTTTAATTCACAGATCTACTGCGGGGCCTAAATCAAGTGTTGAATAAAAAATACTATTAAATAGCCTTTTATTAGAGCATTATAAAATCACATCAATCAAATAAAAAATTATAGTGTTTTATGAATATTATGCGGGTAGACTATATTTTAGGCTGAATCACACCTTTAGGTTTCTAGCAGAAAAACAGAGGAAACACACTGAATAGAAATGATGCTAACGCGTGAGTACGACATGCGGAAGCCGAACGCATTTAACGTCAGTCAAGTGTCTTCCGTATGTATTTCTGTGTTCAGGGACACACGTTGGCCAGACGATGGCTATAAAGGCATAAATCTATTTGAACCTTGATTCACGGTTTATGTTTATAAGAATTTGTTTACAAACAACCATTATTCATGCATGTAGCTTAATTCATGAGCACCCTTTTGCCATCCATTAGGTGTTTAATAGAAACGTTTATGCTCCGTTAAGTTATTGCCATTAACTCCGAAGAAAATGGATATTCCTCTATAATGCGAGTTGCAATTCTTAATGATTAAACCTAATCATGCAGAGAATTGTGTAGCGGAATTAATTTTGATCGATCTGGAACAGTGTCATTGCCCGGCCTTTTGTTAAACTTGAAATTGATTTTTTGAACGATCCACGATGGAAGTTAAACTCAATGGAATAACTTATTACAGAGGAAGATCGTCTCATGTGGGTGAGTATAATACAGGGGGTGGATCCAACAAGAATTTGTTAGAGAGAATCAGGGAGGGGTATTCTGTGGTTGGCTTGCCATTGACTTGATCATGTTTATAACCCCCCCCCCCCAAAAAAAAAGGGCGTCTTTATTTTAAAATGTACCATGAAGAAAAAAAACGTTCTAAATAATGAATTAATGAATGAAAAATAATATTCATGGGAAAATCAGTGGTCAAAATGTTTTTATATATCGCCCGTATCTTGACAGGAAAAAGGAGAAGAAGGTGAGTTCTCCGTCAAAATGGCAGGCAAATAAATTCGTTACTGCGGATGGTTTGAAAAACAACAACAAACAAATAACAAACAAATGCAGATACATACCGTACTACGAGTTTATACCTCAAAAAGGCAGGAACATTATTCTCCATCGCCGATTGTAATATGAACACCATCATTTTTTTTTCGTCACGTTTACACAGTGAGCAGAAGGTAAAAGGGCTTTCGGAAAGAGTAAACAACTTCATTCAAACTTTCACAATAGCTAGATTCATACAAAAGAAAATTATATCTCTCTTATTCTGCTAAAATTTGTCAAACGAGTGTCGCAAAATGAATAGTGAGTGTATTTACTTTCTTTGTGCGTATCGAGCTATTGTGAATGCCTGAATGAAGTTGTTTACTTTGTCCAAAATCCTTTGTCATCCCCTCTGCACACATTATTATCATCATCATCATTATTATTATGCTCATTAATATCTCCTGTCAGAAAGATAGAATATCACCATGAAAAGCAGTAGAAATGATTGAATGTCATCTTTTGAACAATGCATTGATGATATAGAAAATCATTTGAAATTGATGATGCAGTAATCTCCATGTCTGAAACCTAGGATTATGAGATTGTATGCATGAGACTTAATCCCTATATACCCGTGTGATAGAATCAGACATCAGGATATTTGTTATAGGGTATATCATATATAGTTCTCTGGACCACTTTGAATAATACCAGCCGACGGCTGAACAGGGCAACCTAACCCGTGAGTGGTAATAATAATAATAATAACAATGTCTCTTTTTTACCCAGGGTAACCACTTTCAGCTGTAAGATGTTCTTCCAGCGGCCCTGCATAACATAAAGTTATTATTAATCTTTTCCATTTTTAAATGCCGAGCGCCTGGCAAAAAGGCAGATGGTCCCATTTTTGTAAGTCTTTTCGGCCGGGGATCGAACCCACGACCTTGCGTTCATGGGGCAGACGCTCTCCCAGTGAGTCACACATTTCCGGTAAATGAAAATAAGTAAATAAAAATGTAGTCTAAATGTATTATACTGTACCTACTTGAAGTAAACAGAAATAACAAATTCGCTCGAAAATGTTTGTAAAGACCTCGCAAAGTTTTGGACAACTTCAAATGCAGGATTTATGATTGAACAATTCACAATAAAAAATTACAGATATAGGAATCAATTCATTGTACATTCATGATCACTGTATACCGTGCACTCATTATTGATGATTGTGTTTCTTGCCGCGTGAGGGCAGTATTGAAGATTAAGAATTTATGTCATGGAGTCTCGCCAACGCATTAATATTGAAACCTTCAAATTCTTCCGAGATATTTTTATGCATCATAAACAAAATCCAGGATTTGATAAATTGACTCCTTTTTTGGCGCTCCCTCTCAAGACGACAATATATGTAAAAATATCAATTAGAACATGAAGCAGTATACAACCCACACTATTAATTAATTTAATAATTGCAAATTAGGTTTGAAATAATGCTGGTTTTGTCACTATGCACAAAGGTTAGATCAAAAGTAGTGGCGATCGCAAATTTTATAGTAAGAAGGACGATAAAGAAACGTATGAAATAAATCCATAGCTTGAATATAAAGGAGAAAGAGAGATAGAATGAAAGCTGAGAGGGAGGGGTGACCGAGGGGAGTTGGAAGGAGAGAAAAGGGGAGGGGAGGGGAAAGGGAGGGGAAAGGTTGGTCTTAAATTGGAACCTCCATTGGATTAATGCACCGATTAATACACCTTGCAAACAACTTTGCTCCTGCATTGGGGTCTACAGTTCAATTCGAGTCGTGCTATTTCATACGTATGTGAATAATACCATCCCCAATTATTTACGGAAGAATTCTCTGACATTTCAATTTCGATTTCATGAAAAGGAAAAGGCATTCTTGTGATACCATTTAAGCTTAAATTGCAACCACACATCTTCCTACTGTTTACTCATTATCATGTTTCCTTATTGCTGATTCAAATAATGTATTATGCGGGATAATTTTTTTTTTGCGGTTGAATAGTCCGTGAACTTTTTCGCGAGTTATTGAATTCGCGGGTACAATCCGTGAAAAAAGTATAATCTCCCGACCTGACTAATACAGATTTTTCAAGAAAGAGAGAGTTACTACTGCTACAAAAGAATACTTTTAAATGTCAAAAATATAAAGAACGACCGTATAATCACAGTATATTCTGAAGACTATATTTAGAAACTGAATATACGCATGATTGTAACATTGAAAGCGACATCGTGCCATTATATGAAATGTGTGAAGTTTTGCGCATGTTAACTTTTTTGTACATATCTTTTAGGATTATTTCTCGGGTCGAAAATTCGCAAGTCAGTAATCTTACCGCGAAAAGCGCAAAAATTAAGCCCCACGAATTCGTTGGGCTTTCAACATAAAAGATGCATTTAGATTTAGAATAGATATTTATCGTTAGTCTGTAATTTGTCTATGGTAAAGAAACGATTAGTTGAAGGGAGTTAATCTCAGATACGAATGTACTGTCAGTGGATGGAGAAAAATACAATCATCAAACTGTGAAAATTTGACAAAAATCAGATGATCCATTCGAAAGTTATGAATTTTCGATGTTTTGATTTAAACCCCTCATGGGCTCCCTGAGTTGGCAACCTACTGGCAAAAAAAAATGGCTGCCAACATGGAAAACTCTCCTTTCACTTTCTACACAGAACTTCACACTTTCTCCCTTTTTTGTAGAAAAGTATATGCAAAGTTTTACTTTGTAGTTTAAGTATAATCTAAACATATCAATTCACCAAGCATTCCAAAATAACAGTGGTCATTCCTCAGCTGAAATATTACATTGATCCATTTTTATGAATTATACTAAAGTTGTCAATTAAGGGGTGACCATTAGTGGTGGATATGCCAACTTTGAAAATCCATAGCCTTTTTCGAAAAAAAAATCTCCCATCAGAAATCAAAGTACAAAATATCTGTTTCTTTGTTTCTCTTCTTTCAAAGACGATCACAAATACCATGTGGGGGTACAGTTAAATAGCTTTTTCGTAACTGACAAAATCCATATTTGAGTTAGATAATTCAAACCGGTCTCATTTTTATTTGCAGTATTAAAGGTTTCACACACGAATATTTGCTTCAATTTCATTCTTACACTCCTGGAAAAGTTCGGCAAAAGTTTACCCATCATCGGGCGGCAAACTGTACATTCAACCATTGGTTAATTTTTTTACCAATATCACCGAAATTCCACAATAAGTTAACCTAATCAGTTACTTTTACTTTATGCATTTCTTTATGCATTATGATTTGTATTTTGTAAGTGATTTCAATTATATTTGATTTAATTGGAAGTAAAAATAAACTGATCTGAACTGATGGTTGGGTAAAATTTGGGCTAATCATTACTCTCAGAGAGTATATCAAATACCTTGAAAAGTGCTTTGTTTTTGTCATATCACTAGGCATAACATGTTTCCACAGAGTTCCTTGAAATATAATGATCATGCACTTAACATTATAGCTTTCCAATTCCAAATAAGGTATGTGTTTACATCCGGTACTTGAATGAATAAGATTGAAAGGAAGGAAATATGGACAATTGATTTCCCCCTTTGTGTTCATTCCAATCATTACGGAGTTTAAGCAAAGAGAACGGAAGGGCCGATCAGGACGTTATTTCTCAAGAGCGGGAAAATCTAGCGGGTCGCTAGGGTTGAGAACGCCCGCTAGATTTTCCCGCGCTTGAGAAATAACGTCCTGATCGGCCCTTCCGTTGTCTTTGCTTAAACTCCGTATTATTTTCTTTACGCCGTTCAGATATTAAGCATTAATAGTTTATTTCTGGTGTCAAATCATTATCATTTCATTTCAACTTGTGAAATGAATTGTGAACTTGTAAAAAGCGCCTTGAGCATCTACTTTGGATGGAAAGTGCGCTATATAAGATCCATGCATTATTATCATCATTATTATTATTATTATTATTATTATTATTATTGTTATTATTATTATTATTATTATTATTATTTTTATTATTATTATTATTATCATTATTGTTATTATTATTATTATTATTATTATTATTATTATTATTGTTATTATTAT
>BQKZ01003619.1:42745-52891 GCA_036244855.1 Temnopleurus reevesii
AAAGGAACATACTACTGTATTGCAAGCAAATGCTTCTTGAATGCTGGGAATGTCAAACTTTTCTTCAATGGTTTAATATATGTTTGAATATATATGGATCAGAAAAGGTTGTAGGCACCTTGAGAACTGCTTCATGAAATATATCCATATAAGAGGCAATAAAATACTCTATTTTAAACGGTAATTCATCAGCAACAGAAGAATAATGATTCGTCAAATATTCGTTAAATCAAAGTTCGGATATCTGGCGCTGAAAGTTTTTCAATCACTATTGGCTTTAGCTGGCAACTATTACGGTGCTACGCATAACAAGGAATTTCTTCTGACGTCCCCATTTACCCCACCTGGGTTGAGTGCAGCACGATGTGGGTAAATTTCTTAATGAAGGAAATTAACGGCATGGGTGGGATTCGAACCAACGACCATCTGGTTGAAAGATGATAGTCACAACCACTACACCTCAACGTTTTGCCTAGTCATAGACGTGAAATCATTATTCATTCATCAATATACTCACAATTCTAGGATTTAATATGTTGTCTCTATATTTTTTATGTCAGGAGTGGGATTCTACACTAGCTTCTATGGCCCAAGAATGGTCTGACGGCTGTTTGTACGAGCACGGTAACCCGACCAACATCTCACCCTTCGGCGCGGTGGGCCAGAACCTCTACATACGCTGGGGTCTATCTCAGCCGGGCACACCGCCCGATGGGACCAGGGCTACAGAGGCATGGTACAACGAATTTGAGTTTTATGACTACGAGAATTTAGCCTGTCAAGCTGGAGAACAGTGCGGTCACTATACACAGGTAAGAATGCATAATGATATTTGGAATGAATAATATATTAACGATAGTAATAGAAATATTTGGAATATCTTATCAAGCTGGAGAGCAGAAGGCTCAATATACGCAGGTAGGAAAACATGATAATATTTTAGATTAATAATTCAATGATAATATTAACATTATTATTCGGAATATCTTGCCAAGCTGGAGAGCAGAGGGGTTACTATGATAAGAAAACATGATAATATTTGATAATAATAATAATATGATACTCATACATGATCAATATATTACAGTAATAGTAGTATTTGGAATATTTAGTCAAGACGGAAAACAATATGGTCACTATAAGCAGGTATAAACATGATAATATTGATAATACTGTAATAGTAATATTTTGAATATCTTGTTGAGGTGGAGAGCTATGTGGCAACGACACACATGTAGGAATAACATGAAAATATTTGATAATGATCATTTGATAAGAGTAATATCAATAATATTGAAAGTAATAGTAATATCTTTAATGATAATTAGGATAATAATGATGTTTACAATAATGATAATGATTGAAATAATAATAGTAATCATAATAATAATAATAATAATTAAAATCATAATAGTGATTGGAATGAATAGTAATAGTGATAATAACAATAACAGAAATAGATTATATCGTGTTTGTAGTGTAATTTTATGTTACTTCATTGTATATTGTAATATTATTTTATTTTACTTCTTTTCCACTCAGAACGTATGGGCGTCTACATACGCAGTGGGGTGTGGTCTAACATTCTGTTCAACTGCAACAGATAACGATGGTAACGAGTATAACGGGGCGTGGCTCATCACATGTAACTACGGCCCAGCGTAAGTAAAACCTGCATGGCACTACTGGATTCGTTCAAATATTTTCATTAATCATGATTGTCCAAATTTATCCAGTCGACAGTTAAGTTACTTTCTTATTGTTTGATGTCTGAACAAAGTTATGGCATGTTTTGACCAAACAGATTCCAGCTCGCGCAACAAAAAACACGCCATAACCTTGATCTGACATTGTTTTTTCAACTTGTCGGACTTGAAATAGTATAGGAATATGGAGAATAACATATCATAGATAAGACCGGTTTACCCATGATATTTTGAATAGGTCGTTCTCTTTAAAATTACAGCTAATCTTAAGAAAGCGAGTTCACCAAAAAATTCATGATAAGACTTCACCTTTATATAATAGATACACACACGTATATGATTGTTTGTTGTATTGTTACTATCACGGTTATTGCATTAATAAGCTGCTTTGAAATTAAGTCTGTTTTGTACAATAAATCTCCGTCGACTCTGCTGACATTCAAATTCCTTTCGTTGTACAACAATTCCTTACTTTTAACCAAATAAATACAAAATACAAATTTGCACAACTCAATATAATCATTCCCCTGTTGATATTTATGAGGTTAATGCACTATGACAATTAAATATTGCAAGCGACATGCGTCATCAACAATAATGAGTGCCTATACGCAGATTGTTTTGAAATATATAGTATCATCGTAGTTCCTGAATTAACTGACCTGAAAACTGAGCACTTAGAGAAGAATAGATTCGCGGCCAAGAATAGAAAGCTTTGACGAAACCAATCATCTATGCAGCCATTTTCCTGTGTACTATTCATTTATTTATTTTGTTTATATAGGTCAGATATCATATTCAGGGTGGTTTTTAGATAAACAAAAGTTACATATTTCCTTTCAGTTATAATGATATATTTTGATTAATAACTAGACCATACATTGTAAAGTTATCAAAATTATCAAAAACCCTTTTGGTATACTTGAAAAGCCTTAACGTAACGGTTCTTATAATGGTAGACTGCGGTAATATTACGGTATAGTAATATTGACCAGAACAGCATTATGAACCATATACAAAGTCATCTGGGGGCTACGTTCTGAGAAAAAGGTCTTCCTCAAAACTTGTAATTTGCGTAGCGCACGCATCCACTCTGCAGAGTGCTTAAGGCGCTTTGAATTATTGTCACCCTGGTTTTAGCGCGTCGTCACCAGCGCTCAAGCATTTAATGTTTAAAGTAGTTCCTGCCAGATACTCGTTCATATCACATGGGTTGAATGCAGCACAATGGAGATTATTTTTTTTGCTGAAATAAATAAACGCCATGGATGGGACTCGAATCGGGACTTTCTGGTTGAAAGGCGAGAGTGAGAATCACTAAACACCACTCCTCCATGGCGCATCCAAGTATATTAATAATTATATTATTGACAATCATAATTATTGTAGTATATATAGGGTGTTCAATTACGCGCAAGTACTTTCGTGTAATTCCGTTACACTATAAGAAATTAGGGTGGCGGCCGCCGGTACAATAGATATACAACCCAATGTGCATGTCTCAACCCTGAAGGGTGCCGCCATTGTACCAGCGTGCTAGAGTAAAGCGCCTGACCCCCCCCCCCCCCCCTCTTACCCAAGGGTGCAAAACTGCACCCTAATTTCTTAGTGTATGCCAACAACATGATACAAACTATTTCCGCAAAATAACGTGGGACATGGACAATAGAGCCGTACGCCGTGTATTGAACCACGCATGCGCAACAATAACAAGCCGGTTCCCATTCGAATAGCATTACAATAGAGCATTGAATTGGCGTCCGACTTAATTTTACAGAAATAGTTTTTATCGTGTCCAACGTTCTCTTGAACCTTTCATTTGGAATGAAGCCATGGGCAAAGTAAAATATGAGAGAACGTTTTCAGAATACCAAGGCCTAAATGAGAACTTCTATCACTATGCGATTCTGAGTCGAAATGGAATCGCTTTGCAGAACTATGAACATTGAATATTTCATTTGTATTCATTCACACAGAGGAAACTATGTCGGCCAAAAACCATACGTAGCCGGGCCAAGTTGCACAAAGTGCGATAATGGAAAGGGAACATGCCAAAATAAATTGTGTAGTAAGTATGATAATATCAGCCTATATGTAAATGCTACATAACACTATAACATAATCATAAAGTACTTGTTCGATATTTGCAGCATATAAACTATTCCTGTACATAATCGGTTTCTTTCATCCGATAACAGCTTTAAAGCCGACTCACACATTTGCGTGTTTAGACTGCGACAGCCCAGCGTGTTTTTTTTTTTTTTTTTTTTTATAAAAACGCTCCCCTGGCACACAGTATACAGGGATCAGACGGTGGACTGACGTTCGGCTTACCCTCAAGGAGCATACGCCTAACATCAGCCCACCGTATGACCTGCGTCTTTTTGCATCTATAGGGCGTTTATTTTTCAAAGACGCTGGGCTGACGTAAGCTACAAACGCAACGGTATGAATCAGCCTTTAGTGCCGTTTTAGATTATCCAAGGAATGATATTGTGTTTTTGATTGTGTAATGGATACTTTGCACAATATCCAAAACATATCTTTTTTTTCCTTTTCTTTTTTAGAATTTCCACTTCTTTTCTTAGATTGCACGTTTGTAAGCATTGCTTCTTTTTGTACTATTTCTCTTTACATTGACCCCCCAATCATGGCGGTCCGATTTGTTTTTAAGCCGTGTCTTATTGTTCGGCCTCTACCTTTTCCGCTAATAATAAGCATATCAAATAACTTTGGAAGAAAAATTAATAAGCAAAGTGCTTATTGATTGTGTACGTAACTGGAGTAAATGATACTAAATAAATATAGCAGGCAGTATTTTGATGCATAGTACGCTCATTCCACATATCATTAACCTTTTTTTTAAATCATATTTCGTTTCTTTTAGGTGATTGCTCGGTGTCAGAAAGCGACTGTGGTGAGTACAATTTTAAAACAATATTCTCAGAATATGATCTCTTTTTTTTTTTTAAAAAATCGCTCTTCATCTTAAATTTGACGAAAACATAACTTGACCTACATCATGAAACACATTATATTCCTTTCGAAGTACTTTCCATTTATGGCATGAATTGAGGGTTGTATGCCATGTGTCCCTTCCTCACAGTAAAAATTGAGTTATCAGGATTATATTATGATAAAATTCTCTTCGATCAATGGTGTTTTTTATGTTATAGATAATACTTATATTTATTGATTGGATTTTGGCCATTACCAAATATTTTGTTTGAATTAAATAAAAAAATATTCAAGCTTATACAAAATGTGGTTGATACAAGCATTAGATGTGTATTCAATAAAATAAGCAAATTGTCAATGTTTTAATGAAGTAACATAAGCGCAGCCAAATGGTATTGATGCATAAATACAAATAAATACCGACAAAGCAACAATTTAAAAGGCATTGTATAAAAGCATGTTAATTTTATAGAGGAACGCGTTTCAATGAAATTGTATCAATTATATAGTTATAGTTTTGTGCAACATCATTCTTTGTCTACCGTCACTTTAAACGAAATAGTCCGATATTAGAGGAAATATCAGAAAAATCGCTATTAAAGACGTTACGAAGCGATCATTAACGCATTTTCCGAAGGTTGAAATTTTCTGCACAAAACTTTAAAGCAGGCTAGGACCCATCTGACACATCTAAAAAAAAAGAAGAAGAATATGTATATATATGAAATAAAATAATATTTTCCACTTGTAATTTAGAGCACATTAGCTTCCACTTTGGCTGCCCATAGATTTAACGTCTTATAATAACGCTTGCGTTGTAACACGAAAGCCCAGTTATGGGGAGGTTTACCAGGTGGCAATGGCGCCCTCTCTGTATCTATGTTATTCTCCGGATGGGGAATAACATAGTGGGATATTAATAATTTGTTTCTCATAATAACTATTCACTGCAATAATGCTTTCGGGCGATCAAAGCCCGAGTCCAAATACCCCAATGACTGGCGCAAATAATCTCCTAAGATTGAAGAGCGCCATCCTTCTACAAAACCAACCAACCAACCAACGGAGAACCTAAACAATTGAACATTTCTTATTTCAGTGTAAGCAATATGATGTTCAAAGATCTCAATTTACAAGAAGCACAAAATTAAAGGACCCAAATATGCAACATTTGCTGAGGTCCAATCCATTGATTATCCGCAAAGTTCGAAGATATATTAAAAAACCCAAATTGTTTTAAATAGACATTTAGGTATAAAGGAATTTTCATTTATACGAATTGTTCTAAATTTCATGTACGACGTCATCTTTATCAAGTCATCTGACATAGTCAAATCCCTTTTCACATTTCTGCAGTAATTAGAGATTATAAACAATTCAAATCCTAACATGCTGATGGGACATTAACAACATCTTCAATATAATTATTCACCGCAATGTTGCTTTCGGGGTATCACAGCTCGAGTCTTAACATTCGAAGCAAGACTGGCACAAATTATCTACAAGATATAAGAGCGCCATCCAGCCTTAAAGGTCCACTTTTATGACAATATATGTTGACTTGTGGTGATCTATGCTACCCTTACAATCACCTTTGTGAGTGAGAGAGCTCCCAAATGTTTCCCATATATTTTTAAATAATTTTTCTTTATATTTTAGAGAGACATTTTGGGAACGCCCCTAAAAATTCTCTTCCTATGCAAAGTACTGTATATGAGGTCATATACAGTACTATGCATATGAAGAGAATTTTTAGGAGTATTTGTGGAAATCCCTTGGAGGGGAACTTATTTGATTTACAAAAGATGTTAAGATGTAATTACACCTGACATGAACATACTTTNGGTTTCTTTCATCCGATAACAGCTTTAAAGCCGACTCACACATTTGCGTGTTTAGACTGCGACAGCCCAGCGTGTTTTTTTTTTTTTTTTTTTTTATAAAAACGCTCCCCTGGCACACAGTATACAGGGATCAGACGGTGGACTGACGTTCGGCTTACCCTCAAGGAGCATACGCCTAACATCAGCCCACCGTATGACCTGCGTCTTTTTGCATCTATAGGGCGTTTATTTTTCAAAGACGCTGGGCTGACGTAAGCTACAAACGCAACGGTATGAATCAGCCTTTAGTGCCGTTTTAGATTATCCAAGGAATGATATTGTGTTTTTGATTGTGTAATGGATACTTTGCACAATATCCAAAACATATCTTTTTTTTCCTTTTCTTTTTTAGAATTTCCACTTCTTTTCTTAGATTGCACGTTTGTAAGCATTGCTTCTTTTTGTATTATTTCTCTTTATATTGACCCCCCAATCATGGCGGTCCGATTTGTTTTTAAGCCGTGTCTTATTGTTCGGCTTCTACTTTCTCCTATAATAATAAGTATATCAAATTACTTTGTAAGAAAATTAATAAGCACAGTGCTGAGAAAGTATGGTTTGTGTACATAACTGTAGTAAATGATACTAAATAAATATAGCAGGCATTATTTTGATGCATAGTATGCTCATTCCACATATCATTAACACCTTTCTATCATATTTCGTTTCTTTTAGGTGACTGCTCGGTGTCAGAAACCGACTGTGGTGAGTACACTTGCCAAAGCAGTATTTTCAGTATATGATTTTTTTTAAATCGCTTTTCATCTTAAATTTGAGATGAAAAACGTGGGGAAATATTATGAAACGCATTATTTTCCTTTCAAAGTTTCTATTAACGACACAAAATGGGTGCTTTGAGATATAACTATCCACATAATTTCTGTTTGCTCTTGTTTGCCATGTTTCCCTCCCACACAATAAAAAAAGTAGCTTCATGTTTATATTATCATGATTATATATTAAGATAAAATTCTCCTAGATCAATGGTGTATTGCAGTATGAAATTTTTCATTATAAATGCAGTATTTGTTTTTTAGTAAAAAAAAATAATTGAATTTGCTTCCACTTTGGCTGCCCATAGATCTGACGTCTTAAAATAGCGATCGCGTTGTAAAACGAAAGCCAAGTGAAGACCGCATGCCACTAAATATGTCAGGTGGCCATTGTTTGTCAGGTGACAAATGGCACATAATCTAGCATTAATTTTCATATGAGCATTAAAAAGAACTATTGGTGGTTTGGATGAGTCCCATGAGATGGCAGGAATTGGTCCAAACAGGATTTTAGAGCCATTTTATCAGCCTTGTGCAAAAATCCATATTCAAACATGCTCCAAGCAAATTTATAGGTCGTTCAACTTTCAGACCCTTTTGTCATGTTTGTGAGAGAAGGAGCTGAAAAACTACCCTTCACATTTCATGAAGATGTACAAAATAAGATGATCTACCAAAACTTTATGTCTCAATGTTACTGTTCCTAGCACTTATTTTTGATGATTTTTTGCTTTTTACTTTTTTACACATAAGTGATGTAGTGATTGGTGTGAGGTCTAATGATGAGGTTTACTAGGGGCAATGGCGCCCTCTCCATATCTCCATTGCCTGGCGAAAATCATCCTCGGAATGGAGAGAGCAGAAATCGGACTTCTGTGACGGAGAGTCCCCAAAACCAATGACCAACACACCAACTTTGTATTAACATGATTATTTTCTACAGAATGTAAAGCGGTTTGTAATAACTGCGGGACACTGCTATTTCCGCACATATGATAGGGAGTCCCCAAAACCAATGACCATAACACCAACTTTGTATTATCATGTTTCTTTTCCACAGAATGCAAAGCGGTTTGTAATAACTGCGGGACAATGAATAGCGACTGTTCGTGCACATGCCAAAATGGGTGGTATGGTTCAGACTGTGCAAGTAAGATATCAACATGATTTTTATTGTTACTAGATTGGTAATTGGTGATAGTGGAAATGGTAATCATCATGCTAATTGTGATTTTAAGTCAATTTTCACAAATAAGTCATAGTATAATGTATGTAAAAACGGAATAAACAATACAATGTAGCATTCAAGATATAAAGCGATATAATTTTTATGAAGTATGTAGTACAGAAACGAAATAAACAAGCATTTGACATCATATTTGTCTACTTTTTCTTCTTTTAAACAAAATTATTTATTTCATAAATCAAAACCAAGGAATAAGTTGAGGGAGCCTATCAAAAAGCAATGTTTTTGTAGGTCCCCGAAAAGATAATCATCATTCAGTTGAACGATATAACAGAATTTGACGAAAATAAATATAAGGAGCATAAGCGAGAAGATGATTACGGATGAACAGTGATATTAAATGGTGATAATGATATTAATGATAAACAAATCAATTGCATTAACGATGATGATAAATCTATGGCACCAACCACAATAACAGTATTGTTGTATCAAGATTTAAGTGATTTATATGATACACATATTTACATATTTTTGATAACCATATCATCTTGCTTGAAGTTTCACTCGTGAATGAATGATGAGAAGAATGCTTCACGATACAACGAGTTATCTTTCTTGGAAATGTGAGTAGTCCTGAAAAGGACCTACCCACTCTCGACGTTTCGATGAGAACATCGTTTTTCCGTGAAGCGTTCTTCTCATCATACCATCTTTAAACCAATAAAGGACCACATTATTTTGCATAGGTTATTGTTTTTGTTTTTGTCCGTTTGTTTTATTTTTATTTTATATTCAGAAAGAAAGTGTTATCATGATGTTGATATACCTTCCGTATTTTTCATCGCTTACCAATTCGATTTATGGGAGTTCCTTGGATTCAATATACTCCGGCTTTGGGAGATAAACTTACCGGGCATTATTTTAATCCTATTATGATATATTTTTACACACACATTTGGACATAAATATAATACATTTTCAGGTATTTCGTAAGTTCAAAAGATATATACTCGTAGCTTTAGTTTGCTTAAATAAGATATATTTTAAAGTTGAAATTGAAAAAAATATTTAGAATACCACTAATCCTATTCTATTTTAATCTCTCCTAACTTCCATCATCAGCTGTTTGTGAGGACACACATCAGTACTGCGGACCTTCCAATGGATGGCCTGTATCGTGGTGTGACAGGTCTTATGTCATCAACGGATGCCCTCTCTTGTGCTCTCTATGCAGTAAGTAATTTTATAGTTTACCCCTCCCCTCCCCATAATCCTCCTCCCTGCTTCTCCCTCCTTCCTCTCTCCATCCTCATCACCCCTTCCCATCATCAGCTGTTTGTAAAGACACACACTTGTACTGCGGACCTTCCAATGGATGGCCTGTATCGTGGTGTGACAGGTCTTATGTCATAAACGGATGCCCTTTCTTATGCTCTTTATGCAGTAAGTATGGCATGTTTACCCCTCCTCCTACCTCCTTCCTCTCTCCATCTTCCTCATCCCCAACTCATCACCAGCTGTTTGTGAAGACACACAGCGGTACAATAGCCCTTCTAACACCTGGCCGGTATCGTGGGTCAAAATTGTCATGAAAGGATGCCCTCTCTTATGTTCTCGATGCAGTAATACTCTACTTT
>BQKZ01003620.1:10303-57443 GCA_036244855.1 Temnopleurus reevesii
TTTTTTTTTTATATATATATATATATATATATATATATATATATATATATATATATATATATGTTATAATTCGACGAGCGTCAGTCTATATATATATGTTATAATTTTGTTGCTTGCCATGTTGTTGTTTTTTTAATCGAGTAAATTCTTGTAAGTTATTATCTTATTATGTATATATAATCTTTACTTTCTTTTGTATGTTGTGAATATTTTCCTTTTTTATTTTGTATTCGTTGTGTTATCTTTTATGACGGAAATAAAACAAACAAACAAACAAACAAAGTCTACCGTATGACCTGTGTCGTTGTGCGTCAATGGAACATTTTTAATTTCCAACAACGCTGAGCCGACGCAGCCTAAAAACGCAAAGGTGTGACGCAGGCTTTAGGCGCCTTTAGGCGCCCCGGCAGCCCACATTGCAATAACCCTTTCTCTCTTGTTTAACGACAAACAGGTTAGCATTAAATTACATCTTTTAACGTATTTTGCCTGCCTGCCTGCCAGCGATTCGACCCGGGACCTGCCAATTGTGACACGAGCACTCCTCTGATTAGTCCAATTAACACACCGGTCATATTAACGCCCGGTAACATAGGGCCCCTGAAGCAAAACGATTCAATAAAACTTTTTGTTCGTAGGCAGCCAAATGTGAACTGACAAAGAATTGTGTTGAATCATGTTGCTTCCAGGGCCTTATGTAACCGGAGCCTCACACCATTTCAATCCATTTAATTGAAAGCAGCAGTAATCATGGATTGTTCCTACTCCCCCAATAACCGCTGTAAACATGGCAATCTGGACATGGTAAAGATATCTTCTTGCCCATACTCCATAGAAGTATTTCAATAACCTTCTCTTTAAATCTCGCTCGGGGTTGCCTCATGTTCCTAATGTAGACCACTGTGTTTACGTTCTTAGATTTGTCCTTCTCAAAGAATGTTTTATAAGATGACCAAAAATGTCCTGGGCCCCGTAACATAAAGGTTTGCGATTAATTGCTAAGGCCCCGGTCACATAGAGCCCCGGAAGCAACACGATTCATCGCGACTCTTTGTTAATTCACAGTGAACTGCCTCCGAACAAAGAGTCGTGTTGAATCGTGTTGCTTCCGGGGCCCTATGTGACCGGGTCTTAATCTGATAGCGATTGATATTAATCGCAAGTCTATGGCAAATCATGTACTAAAGTTGGCAATTAATCGCAAAATCAAACAGCGATTAATCGAAAACATTTATATATTACGGGGCCCTGAACGCACTCATAGATGACATCAATTTGTACCTTCTCTCTTTTTCTGTCAATCTAAACCTTAAGCCTCTCTTTCAACCGGGCGTGCGTCTTTTTAAGGCGTGCGCCTTCGCAATTTCTGGAAAGCGCAGAGTGGACGCAGGGTGATTACCTAATTCGAGCAGAAGTAAGTGGGAAGTACTTCATAAGTACGTGTGTCTTGCTCGAAGAGTGCGTCCCGCACGTGATCTGTGCGCCTTTTTGGAAGTAAGAAGAAGTAAGTTGCACGAACGACCTCTACTTCTAGCGCACTCTATAAGTGGGACAAAAGTACGTGAATCGCAAGTGCAGCGTGCGCTTTTTACAAATCCTACTTACGACGCAAGAGAAAAGTAAATGTTGCGCACGATAATCGTGCGCCATTTGGGGAGGGCGCATGGATAGTCACAATGAAAAAGGAACACAAAGATTCCACCTAAAAATAATAATCTTTGAATAGAATCAACAAGAAATATCAGTTTTCTAATGAACAGAACAGGAAAGTTGGGAAAAAAATAATGGACAATTAAGAGGAAAACTGTGTAATCTTTATATATTCTAGACATTTGCCAATTTCATTTAAACATGATTTGTAATATGAACCAAATAATTCGGCAGTAATTCAATCAAGAAGTAATGAAATTTGACAATTTCGGTTATGAATTTACAACCTTTCCGCAAGAATATCACGTGATTAGAAACTTATATTTTGTTTATTAGGTAATCCTCTTCCATCAAACCTTCTTTTCTACACATATGGATGTTTTTGTTGCTCCTTTTCTTTTGGCTCCTTTTAATTCTCGTTGGGTGGCAAGTTGATCCAGAACCTTCTTCTTGTGTTGAGTGTTACAGTACTTCGAACTGCCCTTATTGTAAAACTCATCGTGTTTCTCAAAGAATTCGACGAGTCTTGCCTCGTCCTCACTATTGAACTCATGGCGAGACAGGTTTTGCCTTCCCGTGCCATGGTGCTCTCGGCATCGGACTCCACGCCTGAGACTTCGTCTTCTTCTCTTCCAGCCGTCTCCTCTTGTCCCTCTTCTGCAGCTTTCTGTCTTTCTATCTCTTCATTTTTCTTCTTTTCTACTATGTCATTTTCCCTGCTCTTCCTCCCTTTCCTGTTAACTAATTTCCCTTTTGGGGCCATCCTGTTGAAATGATGGACTTGCAGAAATCTGAAGTTGCGGGAATGAGAGAACGCCGTCCAAATTTAGCTTTTGATATTACATTATTATAAGAGCACGATGCACCTGCACATTTCTCTACATGTGTACTTCTGGGGGCACTGATCACTTTCTTCATCTACGTGTGACGTACTTTACAAGTACGCAAGAAGTACTCACCACGCACTCTCGAAGTGCGTTTATTTCCCTATTGTTACAAGACGTACATTGGAAGTGAGTGCAAAGTACGATGCTCTTGCTTGTAAAGTACGCTTCAACGCAGAATCTTTTTTAATGTTTCGCCTGCGTTACATGCACGCCTAGCGCACTTACTCAGTACTTTGATCGTGCAACCTCTGAGCGTGCTCCCTGCGTCTTTTTTGGCGCAGAGTGGAAGTAGCAAAAAACTTGTCGACAAGTTTTCGGGCTGCGTGCTCTGCGTCGTGTCTGCAACCACCAAAAGACGCACTTCCGACGCACGTGCAACTCACCACTTCACCCATTTTAGGAAGCAGACCACACGCAGACCGCACGCACGCCCGGTGGGGTTCCCCAATGCTCCATATGTGACCCATTATACATACCTTCTTAGCATCATCCTTCTCAAAGAAGATCTTGATAAGATGACCAAAAAGGTCCTGGACGCAATCGCAGGTGACATCAACGCGGACCTTCTCTCTGTCATCCTTTCCAGCCATACCTTTAAACAACATACATACAAACATGGAGTTCAGCAAGGTTCCTTGTGAGACCCTTTTTGATTACCCTCCTAGTACGGAAGATTAGAAGTGCCCCCAGAGGCCGAGATAATTTAGGACGTGAAGACGAGAAGTCGAGACGAAAAGACGGGAAAAAGAGTCAAGAAAAATCTTGGACATCGGCAATTCGACTTCTGTAGTACAATAAGACAAGAAGACAAGGTATTGAGAAGACGAAAAGACGAGAAAAAAAAGAGTAAAGAAGACAAGAAAACAAGGTCCTTCATCTCGGCAAGTCTTCTCGATTCACAAAAGTCGTGAATCGAGAAGACAAAAAGACAAGATCCTGGATCTCGAAAAGTCGACTCCTGTGAGAGGAGAAGACTAGAAGACACTCTTGCATCTCGTCAAGTCACATTATGTAGGATAAGAGGGCAAGAAGTCAAGATTCTGGATCCAAGATCTTGTCTTCTTGTCCTACAGAAGTCGACTTCATGAAATCCAGGATCTTGTCTTCATATCTTCTCGTCTCACAGAAGTCGACTTGATGAGAACTAAGATCTTGACTTCCTGTCTTCTTGAATATTTTTCTCGTCTTCACATCACCCACAATTATCTCGGCTTCTGGGGCACTTCTAAGCTTCCGTATCTTAGCGTAATCTTTCAAGAGAAACATTTTCATGAGATGACCAAAGAATAAGCTCACTCGCAAGGTGACACCAATGTGGAATTTCTTCCTCCCATCCTTTATATTTAAGGCTCCGGTCACATAGAAACCCGGAAGCAACACGATTCAACACGATTATTTGTTAATTCAAAGTTAACTGTACAGTTAACTGCCTCAGAACTGAGAGTCACGTTGAATCGTGTTGCTTCCGGAGCTCTATTGTGTTTAGTTAGCTTCGTCCTTCTCAAAGACGATTTTTTAAAATTCAACATAAATGTCGTGGAGGCAGTCGCATGTGACATCAATTTGTACTTTCTCCTTATCATCCTTTCCAGGCATACCTGGAAATAGAGGTACACCATTAAAAGTCTTTGTAGAATTACAGCAGATATAACGTCTCGAGTTACCCAGGCCAGAATGAGGCGGGTGTACCTATATATTTAAATTTATGTGTGTTACTTTCTAATGAATATATTTACGTGGTATTCCCTAAACCGGTTGATAATAGATTACAAAATCTAAAATCCACTTTGCATACATTACTGGTTGCTCTGTCTATCAATCTTTAGTGTTCAGGCGCGCACCCAGGATTTGCATACCCTGGGGGCTGAGCCCAAATTTGGCGCCCCCGCCCCTCCCCGCTAAGCTGACAAGCAAAATAAAAAATTTCCTTAAATTTTGGCGCCCCTGTCCCTTTGGCGCCCCCTTATAAGCGCATTTAGTCAACAAATTTTGGCGCCCCCTGGCTCTGACCCGGGGGGCTAGCGCCCCCATACCCCCCCCCCCCACGGTGCGCGCCTGGTGTTGTGAACAACAACAAACTTTGTATCAATGGTATGCATAAAATTTGCATCTATTAGTAAAACCCGCCTCATCGGGCGCGAGATCTTTAGTTAAAAAACACAGATTTTGTATTTTTTGGAGCAAATTTTTCACTCATGACCTTTTTTTTTTTTTTAAATTCATCAATTGTCTCGTTTTTTGTTTCTTTTTGTTTTTTGCCTTTCAACTTTCAGCTCCTAAGAAAGAGCAAAAATTGCCGAAGGGCGCCATATCTGATAGCGGTACCGACTCAGTCTTGCGGGTAATATTCTTATATTATGAAACACACGCTGATGTCATATGCTTGATCATGTTGATAAAAAAAAATGATCAAACAGTAGAAGAAAATGAAAACTCCAAACAGTTCCCAGTAATAAAAACAATATTCCCCCAAAATGAGAGAAAAATTACAATAATACATATATATAAACATTTTAAGGTCTCAACCAATAAAAAAAATACCACTAAGTGAACGACTAAAAAAAAGGAAAGAAAGATAAAAAAAAAGCATCTCGATTCAACGAATACTACTTGAAAATGATAATTAAATCCTTTCCCATCTTACCAAATTTCCTTGCTAGGTACCTCTCTATAGCATGACTTTGTGGGATAGGTGGGTTGTCATCTACTACCAAGACCGGCAGCTGACCAAGAGGACATTCTGAACAAAAAAGAAATAAAGACATTTGTTGTTATGGGCGGGAACGGAATTACATGTCACTTTGAGTTATATCTTTATTTGTTACAGCAGCTGCTCAATAACAGACTTTCAGAGACTGGGTGCATTATCATCTACTTCCAAGACGGACAGCTGACCAAGAGGACACTCTGAAAAAAAATATTAATTCAATTATGGGCGGTAATGGAATTACATGCCATTTTGAGCTACATTTTTATTCGTTACATCTCAGTGACAGACTTTCAGAGACTGAATGGATATTTCCAAGATAGCGGCTGATTATATAGAGGACACTCTAAAGAAAGAAAAAAAAAGTCATTTTCCATTATGGGGGTAACGGAATAACATGCAATTTTGAGTTACATTTTTATTTGTTACAGCTCATGCATTGACAGACTTTCAGAGACCGAGTAGATTGTCATCTACTTCCAAGACTGGCAGCTGACCAAGAGGACACTCTGAAAAAAAGAAAGGCAAATCATGTGTTGTTATGGGCGGTAACGGAATTACATGCCATTTCGAGTAACATTTTTATCCTTCTTATCGCTCACTGACAGACTTTGTGGGATGGGTGGGTTGTCATCTACTTCCAAGACCGGCAGCTGACCAAGAGGACACTCTAAAGAAAGAAAAAAAAATCATTTTCCATTATGGGGGTAAGGGAATAACATGCAATTTGAGTTACATTTTTTGGTTGTTACAGCTCATGCAGTGACAGACTTTCAGAGACCGGATGGATTGTCATCTACTCCAAGACTGGCAGCTGACCAAGAGAACGCTCTGAAGAAAGAAAAACAGACAATTCTCGCAACCGACCATACCCGATATTAAACGATATCTCACGATATCGTCGATATTGATCCGTTACAGTTGACTAGGGGACTTCCGGTTTGGGAAGCTAATACACGCCATGGCTATCCTTTTGGATAATTGCCCATTTTTCTTCTTTTAGCACTATTAAAGGTACTTGGTACTGTATAAAAGAAACAAACCTTGGTGTTATGAAAGTTAATATCAGGAAATATTTAACATAAAGTGCAAAACAAACATGATTTTTCGATCTAGAACATTTGCGAAAATGAAAACACATGCAAATATACGTAACCGGAAGAAGGTAAGTCAACTTATATGACGTCATTCTAGTTAAAACTGCATAGCGCCATCTGCGATTCTTAAGTTAAGTGTATTGTCGGTTGCGAGAATTTGTTGTTATGACCGCACGCCCCTATTTGTGTCAGGTGACCACTATGTTTTGTCATGTTACCCCGTACCAAAGATTTTTAAATTATTAAAAAAAATGATATAAAATCAATGGTGCATATCTGGGCTTTTCTTTTCACATGTATACATAGAGGAACTATTGCTTGTTCTGACAAGCCCCATGGGATCTCGAGATTTGATTTCAGTATAATTTTAGGGGAGCTTTTTCACCCTTATGCAAAACCTCATCTCTCATGGTGTTTTGAGCAAATCTACTGATAGTCTACGCCTCAGACCTATTAGCGAGAGAATGAGCTGAAAGACCCCCATTCAAAAGTGTCTAAAAATTGACAAAATAAGGTGATCTATTGAAGTTCCAAATCTGAGTGCTCTCATTATTCACACTTATTTTTGATGAATTTTCCAATTTTCATTTTTAACACACGAGTGAATGGGGATATAATTAGTGGTGTGAGCCCTTATGGGCAGTGTAACGGAATCATATGCCATTTTGAGTTACATTCTGTCTGTTACAGCTGAGTGACAGACTTTCTGAGACCGGTAACGGAATTACGTCAAAGAATTTTCCCGGCATTTATTATTTTTGTTAATAATCTAGCATAAAAATCTAGCATATTTTTGAAGCGGGATTTTCAAATAATGTTATGTAATTCATAGATTTCAGGTAAATCACAAATAATAAATCGCTACCGAGTTAGATTACAGGCATTCGGATTAATTAGTTATGTCTCACTGAACATCAGTAAAGACCTTGCCTATAACCTGGGTTCTTCCAAAAATGCAATTTCGGAATGTTCAGCGGAGCGTGTAAATATTGATTAAGACAGTACATGCCTTCAAATTTCGAACGCCCCCAACTGAAGTTCGGCGCACTTTATGAAGATTGTTGACTGACTAAGTGGAGTAGGACTTTGTGTATCTGTAATGTTTTGCGATATGTGAAAAAATCATTGCTTAAGATAAGTGATTTTTGAAATGACAATGAATTATGTCCCCAAAAACCCCAAATTTAAGAAAATATCATAGCAATATGAGCAACTGAATGTTTTGTTATTGATGCACAGTCGTATCAAATGGTCAACAAAAGATGCTTTGGTACATTTTCAAGTTCGGACCACTGAGCCCGCACTTGATATGCATGGTTTGAAACAGATCATTGAAGGACATCAATGCCTTAGTCATTGGGCTCACAATCATTGTTCAAATAACATCGAGAAATGAAAGTTCAGATCTAGGGCAAATTTGTTTGATTAAGATTTGTTTAATAATTACTATCCGTCCAATCGACATGCATTACAACATGAAACCAAACACTGGACTTATTATAGAAACATAGATTATATGAGATAAATATTGAAAGGCCAGATATTGCATGATGAAGCAAAATTTGGATGAGTCTGTGACTGAGAAGTAATATTTCATCAAACGTGGTTTCCAGGCCAATGTTATACAGTTTCAAAAATATTTAGAATTTTATGCACAAGACTTAGCGCGACGTGGCGTTATTCTGCTTTAATATGGTCCTATTAATTTTCATTACATTCTGCTGTCCATTTTTTCATGCTGTCATTATGTTAAATGAATCTTTAAGTGAAGAATAGAATAGAAGAAGAAGAAAGGTGAAAAGAAGAAGAGAAAAAGAAGGAGAAGGGGAAAAAGGACAATAAAGGAGATAAAACAGGATAAGATGAAAGGGAAGAAAGAGAAGAAGGAAAAGAAGACTTAAAAAAAAAAAGATGACAAAAAGGAGAAGAAGATAAAGGAGGAGGAGGAGGAATTAGAAGAAGGAGACGAAGAAGAACAAGAAGAAGAAGAAGAAGAAGGAGAAGGAGGAGAAAAATCTTTATAGGTGAAGAAAATTATGACGATAATAATACAGAGCAAATGTACTTTTTTACTTTATGGATTGAATGGCATACGGTATTTTAGAAGACTTATCGTCCCTTCATATTTTGGTACCATTTTGATTGAACAATACACAATCTACAAGAAAATACGGAAAGAGTGGCAAGATAAATACAAAACTGTTAAAAAAGCCCATTATGATTCAATAGATATGCACACTCTAACACAAAACTCCCAAACTTGCTTACACGGGGCGAACACGGACGATGGGGGTAAAGACAGTTAAAGCTTACTCACTCTTCTCAGATCTACTTATCTACATATTTTGCTTTCACCTTCCACCTCTTTATAATGTTGAAAACTTTACCCCATGACATGGACCACAGAGTTATCCATTTCATTATAAAATAATATTTAATGGTCTAAGTTTTGTCCCTTTTCACCCACACTCTATAAAGAAGGATGTCTAAAAGTTTACTTAATATTGGGTACAAAGGGAACATGCATGTCAGCTGAGAAATATTTAGGCCGGGCGCCATTTGGGTAAAAGTTCGCACAACGTTGGGTTACATGTGTTAATTCTGCACAAAATTGAGTACATTCTTTCCCGATAGGGTGAGAAATATTACCAAACTGACATGCATGTTCCGTTTTTTTACACAATATTGAGTAAACTTTAACACATCCTTTTTTTAGAGTGCAAGCGTTCCTGTCCGCCCCGTGTTTGCAGGATACTACGGAGCTTTAGCTAACAGTACGGTAGGGCAATCAGGACGTTATCAGGACAATCTAGCGGGCGTTCTCAACCTTAGCGGCCCGCTAGATTATCCCGCGCTTGAGAAATAACGTCCTGATCGGCCCTACCGTACTGTTAGCTAAAGCTCCGTACTGTTACGTTTACAGATACGTACTTGTTACGTCCCCTTTGATGGCCTTGAATTTATCCTGCGTTAGCCGACAATCTTCGTACTCCACTCCTGCTTGGGCAAAGAGCAGACGGCTGCACTCGGCACGAGCACGGATGTTGAAATAAACGAGCTTGAACTTCGACATGATGAGGACTTCGAAGCCGGCAACGATGACGGAATTCGCAGAGATGAGCTGGTAGTCGTACGGGAGATTGAATCGTCAGAGGTGCTACGACGAGAAAGATTGGTGCCCGAGTGGTGGGAAAGAGGCGTGCGATCTGTTCATATTGCCTAGCTTAAGCCTGCGTCATACCTTTGCGTTGGCCTAGCGTTTTTAAAAACGCCCCCTTGACGGACAGTGTACGCAGATCAGACGGTGGACTGACGTTCGGTCTGCGCTCAACGAGCGTACGACGAGCGTCAGTCCACTGCATGACCCGCGTCATTGTGCGTCAAGGGAGCGTTTTTAATTTCCAAAAACGCTGGGCCGACGCAGGATATAAACGCAAAGGTGTAATGCAAATTTTATTATGATTTGCATTTGTTTGGTTGTCTAAAGGTCATGTTACAGTTGCTTTACCCAAGGTTTGTAAAGTTTGATCCACTGGTTTTTTTTTTCAAGAATCTTGCGTATTTATATTTATAGATTAGTCGCTAGATGATTGAGCGCATTGCATTTGACCAGAGAAAAGTACGTAATACATGTATTAAGCATATACACTCTGCAAGTTCTGATTTTTAGTATATAATATTTATGATTTGTATCATATATCCCTCCATTTCCAGTCCCATCGATCGTTATTTCTTTTGTTGTTAGATCTTACTATTGTATCCCGTGTTCACTTTTAATGTATAAACTTATTTATGTATTATGATTTATTCGGAACTTTGTAATTGATTTGTTAAAATTATTTTTTGATTTGATTGGAATTGAAAATAAACTGAACTGAAACGCAAACTAAAATAATCAAAGAGCCACTCGGCCGACTGAATATGCATGTGTGCACCTGCAGGGAGGGCGTTGGGGCTTTGGAATCTCTCTCTCCCCGGGTAAGAGATAGGGAGAGCCTAATTCGAGGTAAAGTTGTTCATCAATTCAAAATAACATTTATTTTTTCCCTTCAACATATTTAATAAATCAGTGCTGCACAGTATAGCAATTTAAACGTGTAATCAAATTATAGGACAATTAGAACATAAATCATTAAGGTAAACAAATTGAAGGAAAGGGCGCAAATCTAGAAGCGGAGCTTGTGTTGGATGCGCCGACAAATAAACCGGGCGCCACGTACAATTGCTAATAGGGAGCTAAATTGGAGCTGATGACCTTAGTTGCAAGTGATTTTTTAAAACCCTTTTTAATGATTTTCGATTATTCTAAAAAAATAATTATAGGGGCGTCCGCCCCGTCTTAACCCCTCCTGCACTGCCTCTATATCTGGTTACCACGTACAGCAAAGAGGGATCTAGATATTGCCAATGCAAGAGCACAGGAAAATAAATTATTCTTGTCGATTTTCTTCAAATAAGTGAAATCTTACCTCTGATAGAAAATCAACACATCGTATCTTTTCGACTGCAACAGCACCCTCTTTGGTCGGAAACATAAGAACTATTTTCCGATTAGACTTTGCCAAGCTGTATATATCACAGACTGGCAAGGAAAAAAATCATGAAGGCATTTGCGAACCGATGATTGGCGTAAGGGAGGGGGACATTATCTCTGAAATCCATGTGCACGTCGTATGTGTGTGTGTGTGGAGGGGGGGGGGGGGGTCCTGTCCCCCCGGGCAGAACACTGCTGGCGCAAAATAATAGGCAAAGCCATGCAAAATTTGAACTATGCATATTTTTTTTTCGTTCTCTTTTTTCTTCTGTTTTGCTGCTTACATCCTGGGGAGGCACAATAATTGTTGAGGGATGGGGGCTGGCCAAATATCATCTCATGAGCTTTTTTTATTTGCTGGAAAATGGGCGCTGGCGGAGTGTAGTGTACTAACCCTTTCGGGAGAGAGAGGGTGGCTGTTTTGCTAAACCGGGGGCACATTTCAAGTTGGTCGCCCCTCCCCCCCCCTCCCTATAGGTCTGTGGTCTTCAAATCCCGGGTGCATGAAAGATGATAATCATCGAGCAATTTCGATGCATCATCGTCGCATGAATGGAATGCCAGCCCACATTCACGACGAGACGGGTTCGTGTTTTGCTTTCGTCTACGTCGTGTCGGGTGATCGTGCCGTGAGAGATGATCATGAAGGGATGATGACAGGTCCATCAATCATCGTCGAAATGGAAGAATGGGAAGTTGGGTCAATGAGGACAAGTGTCATTCGATATATGCCACGGTGTATTGGAAAACAAATCTATGAATGTGAATTTGTACCATTAGTTCATATTTTGTATGAACAATTTTCAAAACCAACAAGACAAAACAACATTCAACATTAAGCACATGACCAACACAGCTTTTAATAGCAAAATAATAATCATGACATAAATTATAAAACACCATAGGGTCAATTGAAATCAGGAAGCACGATTTGTTGTTTTTATTTTGGTATAAATTTGTGAAAATCTTTTTAAGGTTTTGATGTGATGTTAATTTTTTAAATCATGATTAAACGGGATCATATAGATATTTTCGTTTTCCCGGTTTTGTTTTTGTCTAAAGGTCGTGTCGGATCATCGTGTCGTGAGAAATGATCATGCATTGGTGATGACGGGTCCGTCAATCATCATCGAAATGGAAGAATGGGAAGGGGTGAGTTTGGGTATTATCATGATAATACTAATAATAATAATCGATGCAATCTATACAGTGCACGTATCCACTCTGCGAAGTACTCAAGGCGCTTTGCATTATTATTACCCTTGCATTAGCCCGGCGTACACCAGCGCATATGGCATTTCAAGGAATAAATATTCCTACCAAGTACCAATTCACCTCACTTGGGTTGATTGCAGCACAATGCGGATGAATTTCTTGCTGAAGGAAGTTAACGCCATGGACATGATGGATGGTACTCGAACCGCGGTCCTCTGGTTGAAAGGCGAGAGCCAGGTTCACTACATTACGGCGCCTCCACACGTTTTTTGCCATATTAGGTGATTCATGCAACGGTACCCTACATTGGAGAATCGAGCTTTGGAGAATAGGCATTTGTCTCGTTACTTCGTAGTATTTGTTTGTAACGACTTTACATAAAGAAACGGCATACAAAACAAAATTAATTAGTACTTCAGTACTTAAGTATAGTAATCGGGCAATATAAAATCGCTAGTCCGGATTATCCATGACTGCATCATAATAGCATAGATGAAAAGAATAAACGATAATTATGAAGCACATTTTTATTTTTGTAATTTGGTATTGACATTTTACACCTTTTTTAAAGCTTTGGAATGATATCCATTTTTGACCGCAATAAAATCAGGGCTGAGTTTCACCAAATCATTCTTAAATTTATATTACGCACAAATTTCAGAAAGATTGGTATACGTTAATGAATGCACTACGCACAAGATTGTCGAAAATTCAACACAAGAACTGCTACCAATCGTGCGTAAAGTCGTTTTAAAGTCTTTCGTAACTTGGTGAAACACCGTATGTGCTTTCCGTCAGAAAATGGGGAACGTTTTGAAAAGTGGTTAGGGGGCGTTGTTGTTGACACGCAGATGGGGGGGGGGGGGGGGCTGGGTATCACCATTTTCCACATTCCTATAGAATTGCATGTATTATCTGAACAAAAGTAGGAGAGGGGAGCCTGATGATACAGTGTTGCCAACCCTGAATCACTAAGCATAAGACCCATCCGTTATGGGTCAGTTTTTTAGTCGCTCTAAAATGCTGTTCCAATTTTCTTGCAATTCTACGTATTGACCTAAATCATTTTATTCCCTCAATTATATCCTTGGTCTATTATGAGTCTCACTTTCCACTCGTGAAATGAAGCCCTGGAAATGTTGAATTTTTAGATTATCTTCAGTTGAATGTGTCAAAATGTGTGTGTGTGTTTGTGTGCATGTGTGTGTGTGCGTATGTATATGTGTGAGTGTGTTTGTGCAAACTGGCAAGCAAGCAAGCAAAGCAAAGTCCTCGCGTATCGTCCACGATTTCCTCTGAATGTTCTCCTTTTTCAATTTTTTTCGTGGGTGGTGCCCCTCACTGCCACCGGCTACTCGGTGTAAAGATAGAAAGTGCACCTTCCACAATATTTTGTTTCTCGATCCAGCAGTGCATTTAATCCATGATGTTTCCACAAACTTAAGCCTTAATATTACTAACCAAGATAAGCGCGTGTCAAGTGAATTGTAATAAGTGGTGATTCATGTATTTGTCAAGTCAGTCGTAAAAATGCAGATCGAATCTTTATCAGAGACCGCCACTCACCTGGGGGAGACCTTGGTTTGGTGGGGCCTAGGAGAAAAAGAGGAGACAGGTGTATCGGGTAAAAGCAGTTAGCATGTGAGTGTGTGTTAGCGTATGTGTATGTGTGTATATGTGTTTAGGCATGTCGTGTGGGTTTGTATGTTTGTGCGTGTATGTAAATATGTCTGTGTGTCAAATATGTGTGTGTGTGTATCTCTCTCTCTCTCTCTCTGTGAGTGGTGTTAGTATGCGTATATATGTGTGTATTTGCGTCGATATGTATTGTTATTCTTGTTGTGAGTGAAAAAGAGAGGACTCGGTACGTGTGTATATGTAGGGATGTGTGGGGATTCATATTTGTGTTAAGTCAGTCGCGAAAATGCAGATCAAATCTACATCTCAGATAACCACTCACCTAAGAGAGAGACCTTCGCTTGGTGGGGCCTAGGAGAAAAACAGGGGACAAGTGTATCGGGTAAATGCAGCATGCATGTGTGTATATGTGTGAGAGGTGGATGTATGTGTGTGTGTGTGTGTGTGTGTGTGAGTGTGTGTGTGTGTGTGAGGGGGGGGTATATGTGTGGTCAAGTGTTGTGTGTGGGTGGATGGGTATGTGTCTCTCTGTCTGTGAGCGTGTTTCACGCATCTGTACCAATATGCGGGTGTTGTGTGTGTGAGAGTGTGTGTGTGTGTTTGCGTGTGTGTTCAAATGCTCGCTTTTTTGCTATGCATGACCAACCTGCATTTTGCTATCAATATAATTGTGTTCCGATTGTGAATGGTACATACAAGGTCATTGGTGAATCAGTCATAATAATGACCTTGAATTTGCATTTAGTCGATGATTATTTTTTTTTAATACGAAGGTTTAGAAATAATTGTCTTAGTCCACTTCGCCCCCCCCCTCTTCCCGCAGCTTTGAGAATAAAGGGTGTAAATGTGTGGATAATCGTGTGTGTCCGGGGGGGGGGGGCGAAATTGATACCGCTGTATACACTACTGCAAGTCAAAAAGAAAAGATCATTGTAAAGATGATCGGGATGGTGATGGGGTGATGGTGGTGGCGGTGGTGGTGATGATGATGATAATGATGATGATGATGATGATGATGATGATGATGATGATGATGATGATGATGATGTAATAGTTATGATGATGGTGATGTTTGTGGTGATGGTGATGGTGATGATCATGATGATAGTGATAGACAATGATAATGATGATGATGATGATTATTATGGTGATGGTGGTGACGATGAGAAAAAAAGAAACGAATGCATTTGGTATGGAACTTAAGAATTTGAAGCAAAATGCTTTATTGTAAAAATGAAGCAATATAAATGAATAGATGTGTAAGTACTTCACATCTTGTAATTATACCGCATTGCTTTACTGATCTTAAAGCGTGCAAAATGAAACTAAAGAGGAAAATAACGAAACTATTTGAACGAAATATGCAAACCTTTACGATATGAGGGATCGTGTCTGATAAAACAATTTTTTTCATCGTTTGTGTTCATAATCTTGATCACTTTAGTCAATTAATATGCTTGTTTTTGTTTCGAAATGAACACGAATATCTCTTCAGCTAATCCTACTGCGCCCGTTCCCCATCTCTCTTCACCACACAACATGTCATCACCATCACACACACAGCATGTCATCACGAACGCCAGCCGTCCGTAGATCGTGCGCGCGGCCGTGCGCTCTCCACCCATATCCATCCATACACCGCTCCAGGCTCGCGCACGCCACCCACCCATCTCTCCATCTATGCGAGATGCGTGCAATTCTTCCTCAGTCGGGGAAAAGATAAAAACCACCTTCCAAACCTCGCTTTCATCTCGCAAACGGATGATACAATAAAGGATATTTTCCAATTTATCCAAGGTGGTAATCTTCTAGCCTTGCGGAGGTAAAAGCTTGTGGATTCTTTTTCTCCAAGGATTCGAGCGGATCGCATCTTTGTGACTCCAAGATGAGGGTTTTGTCGTTAGGAGCTCTGTTGGCTGTGCTGCTAGTGTATGCAGTGGAGGCGCGCCCTAAACGCCACCGCTCACATCGGCATAATAAGGTTCGATCAGAATTAGATATGAAGTCCTTTCATTCGTATGGTATTATCGTGGTTATGCATGTATTTTGTATAGTGTTTATGTTACGTGTGTGACTGGGTCATTTTGGGTATATTAAACACTTTAACTGGAGAGGCTAACCTTTTTGGAAAATACAACATTTTTATAAATGTAGAGCTTTTTCAAGCTAAAAGGGGAAACGTGTACAGTATTGAAATGTGAACATGTTAACTCTTGAATGCTGACTTATTTATCAATTTCCTTTCAGTCCTGTATATTATTTAATCCTATTATATCATTTATGTATTTATATTTACAATGGGATTAATGACTTCTGATAATTGTGAATTCCATGTAATACTTCCTAACTTCTACCATTTGTGAAAACATGTTTGTCTATTCGTGCATAACCCGATTATTAGAGTAGCACTCGTCAAGAGAGAGATAGAGTTAGAGGAAGATATATATATATATAGAGAGAGAGAGAGAGGGGGGGGGGGAGAGAGAGAGAGATAGAGAAGAGAGAGAGAGAGGGGGGGGGGGGAAGCGAGGGGGTTATTGCTAATCATGTAAATTTTTCATGAGCCATACATCTAGTTCGAAAAGTAAAACCTCGCCAAATGCTACATTCGAAGGGTCGGCTTTCATGTTTCTGTTCGACTTGTTGGCTAATTTCTAATTATAAGAGCATGGAAAATAGCAGGTAGATTCATTTAAATAATTGAATTATTTATAATTTGATTACATCGAACCAGATGCGTGGTAAACAGTTATGATATTGATACATAAATGTATATTTCTGTAGTTATTTAAGATGAAAAGATTGTAAACAATAGAATTTGAAGACTTTTTGTTCCTCATTACCTTGTCAAAACGAAACCCATCGACGAGCGAGAAAGATAACAAACTTCTCTATTGGAAATGAAATTGAAACAACATTCGTCATTTAAATTATTTTGATAAGTCTCCATGGTCATAATGCCCTCGGGGCATGACTGTTTTGTTTTGATAGCTGCTTCTGCTTCTTTTCAAGACACCGAAATTGGCTTCCAAGTCAAACAAGATTTTTTTTATCTCTCTCTCTGAAACTAAAAGAGTTGTTTATATATACCGTATAATATACCGGTACGGTATATACATGTACTGTATATTGTGTTTCATTGCGTGGATGGATTCAAAATGCTTGTATTTTATCACTCACCGTAATGCACTCATAATATATTTAGAATGTTGAAATATAAACGTAACCATTTTTCACATAATCATCTAGGAAAGAGATTTTACAATCATTGCTCTCTTTTCTCAGTAATTAAACTGATTAAAGTAGAGGCAGATCCAGAATAGACCGATGGGGGTGGCAAATAATTATTTTATTATCCCGTTTCAAACATTCAAACATTCATCAGTTTCAAAAGTATCTTATAATCGTACCTAAAGAAAGTAAAATCCTTCCGCTTACTTCTTCTTAAATGGATTTTATTCAAATAATTCAGACCAGGCATTTACAGTATAGTACAAACAAATGGTAACTTAATAAATGTCTAAAAATGACAGGTTGTGGACACCAAAAAAACACGATTGTTGGTAATTCTGATAAAATGGGGCGGAATTTGATAATAAGATTGTCATCTTCTTTTACATTGTGAAAATAGTTGATATAAGACCCGTCTTTGCTTTTAGAGAAAATGGGTCGTATGCATGTCGTCGTCTCGGTTGCCCTTGCATACCGCACTATTTCCTTGGGGTAATTTAAATGACAAAATATTCGTCATCAATGGAGGACAAAATGCCAAATGCAAAAGCGAAAAGAATCCACAGTGTATTACTCCAATAGACACTTGATCCCGTGGATATACATGTATTGTGTAGTGGGGTAAAGTATCATTCACGAAATTCGCGTGGTATACATGAGTCGGATTCGGAGTGAGTATAACGCCATTTGCAATATACCCGTTTACTGCACTTGGGTGCGTGTCTTATTCCAATGGTAAATAGTCAATAGTATGCATCTGACCGCATACGGGAAATAGTATCACTATATATACTGGGGAAAAATTAACCCCAAAGAAGAACAATTGTTGATAATGTGATGAATTGAATATGAATTTGATATCTTCAGTTTATACAAGTCATGTCTTTGCTTTTAGAGAAAATGGGTCGTATACATTTGCCATCTCGGTTGCCTATAAGATATACCACTCTATTTCCCCGGGGTAATTTAATTGACGCAATATTTGTCATCAATGGAAGAAAATACCAAATGAAAAGGCGAAAAGAACCCAGCATGTATTGCCCATATAGACACTTAATCCCGTGGATATATTGTGTATGCCTGGGTTACAGTATCATTCACAAAATTCGCATGGTAGAAATAGCGGTCAGAGAAAAGATGACGCCATTTGTATACCCATTCACTCTACTATGGTGCGTGTCTTATTCCAATGGTAAATAGTCGATATATGCATCTAACCGCATGCGGGAATAGTATCACTATATATTGGGAATAAAATTAACCCCAAAGATGCACGATTGTTGGTAATGTGATGAAATGAATATGAATTTGATATCATCTTTAATATTGTTTTTTAAAAAGTCAGTTTATACAAGTCATGTCTTTGCTTTTAGAGAAAATGGATCGTATACATTTGCCATCTCGGTTGCCTATAAAATATACCACACTATTTCCTTGGGATAATTTAAATGACACAATATTCGTCATCAATGGAGAAAAATACAAGATGCAAAATAAAAAAGAATCCACCAGATATTGCTCCAATAGACACTTAATCCCGTGTATATTATTTGTATATGGGAACACTTATCATTCACGAAATTCGCATGGTATAGGGGTCAGAGGAAAGATGACGCCATTTGTATACCCATTCACTCTACTATGGTGCGTGTCTTATTTCAATGGTAAATAGTCAATATATGCATTTGATCGCATGTGGGAATAGTATCACAATATACTGGGAATAAAATTAATAGTATGTCGAATTGATTTCTGATGGTAGGGAGTCAGTGCATGTGTAAGTGAGTAACTGAGTGTATGAATCGATCTTATTTTATTATTTCAATGAAACATCCACTTATAACTAGGGTTTTGTTTTGGTTAATGGGCTTAACATTGGGGCAAATGCGTATAAAGATGATATTAAAAAGTGCACCTCTATAGAATATTTTATCTGGCTATTAAATCAATCACTCGTTCATTTACTTACTTTATTTATTTATTCTAGATTCCTATTAAGGAAAGTAAATTGTGTCTTCAAAACACAAATTACTTTTAAATAACACCCTGTATATTGATGTAACAACCAGTAAAACGTGATGGTTAATCGACAAAGTTTATTTTTGTTTAAATACGTTGGAGAAATCGATTCCTTTAAGAATATGTGTATATTACCATATAGACCAAAGAGTGTAGGTTTATATTGCATCACGAGACTCAATTGCAGACAAATGCTGAATATTTGTATAGGGGTTGCAGCCGCCACCCCCTTCCACACACACACACACACACACACACACACACACACACACACACACACACACACACACATTCGTTTTGCAGTTACAAATGAAAAAAAATAGCCAATGTGCATAAATTAAGAGGATAATTCCCTTCGCAAAAGTCTTCACGACGTTCAAAAATAAAATTAAAAGATGAATTAAAAAAAACTCAAACGGAATATATACATGTATAGAAATATTTAAACAGAGCCAGAGCAGCTTTAACATTGCACCTACATTATGAACCTCCGATTCTAAATTGCAAAAAGAATTAAATAGCGAACATGACTATGGAAAAAAAATAACTAAGGTCAGCAATACGGACGAGCAATTTTGCAAGGACTTACATCATTTGATTGTTCATATTACCATGGCAACGACTTCAATTTTGTTCTGTATAGGCCTACTCCCGAAGGGCTCTATACATGTATAGTGCATGGCAGAGCTACTGTAAAAGAACGGAGATACTGATTGTAATCATTTAGAATATACATGTCCTTGCGGTAGATTGTTAGCATGTGGATAAATGCATTAAATTTTCTTTTGGTTTTGTCCATTTTCTATACTGTATTCCCCTTTTGTATCTGTCTATGCATTTTATTCACAGCCATATGGCGTGAACCACAAATCTGTTTTTATGCACGAACCTAAAGATTAACGGTTTAATATTTTCACATTTATAGCCTATCTAACATGTATTTTTTGTTTTAAAATTGTATTCAAATCATTTTTTTATTTATGTAAAATGTATTCAAATCATCAAAATGATATGACATTTTCAACATCAAATCACAAAACTCAATTTTCACATAATTCAAGGATAATTCACAATGCATGTCCGCTTCGACTACTTTCCATTCCGCTCGTTTAGATAACATGTACATATTTAGAATACCAAGAGAACGACTAGTGAACGGTAGCCCGATCGTTCAAGTGAACATTTTCTTTATTTCTTGGAACTAAGGATATGAAAGGCATTAAGATAATCATTCGTGGAAAGTTGCTTGATTGTTATTGGATCATGATGACAGTTGTTTTCTTATTTCATCGTCCAGAACAACATTTTTTTTATATAAACCAAGTCATACGATCTATACAATAGTTGTATTAATTTGTGATACTCAGTAACTGATGCAAACACTCATAAACCGTGAATATTTCACAATGTTTCTATTTCCTTTTTAAGAAAGATATTCTTAAAATTCAACACGACTTGTAATAGTATTTTCTCCTCTTTTAAAGAAAAAAAGAAAAAAAGACTCCGTCATACCGAGACTCCTTTTGAAGTTATTTGTAAAATTTGATTACATGCAGGCAAACAGCGGAAAATGTGAAAATGAATTTCATTTGCCGCAGAGGAAATTGTCAATTTAGATATTGACAATTATAGATAGAATTCGCATTCCAAGTCAAATATTGGCAAGAGTTGCTGTCGGAATCAAACTCCCGTTGCAGCCTTACTTTTTTGTAACTATCTATATGGAAATAATATACCTATATATTTCTTTCTTAAATCATAATTTAACACTTTTATGCAGAAAAAAAATTGATTGAAAGCCTAGGGAAATCAAGAGAAGGATAATTTATTATCAAATTTTATGTACGTACATGTGATGTCCGGACAATGTATATTTCTATATAGAGAATATACAGATAAAGGATTTGATATTGTCCAATTGTTGTCGACATGCAACAATGCACATTTGTTGGAGCACAGACGATATGTGCTGTGTTTTGTTTCATTATTTTCTTCTCAAATTGGTTCGGTTTTTTCGATTCATTTCTTGGGTTTTTTTTTAGTTTTTGACGAGCTTTAATTAGAAGTCACTGGCGGATGACTAACCACGCCCATGCAGTAAATGTCCAATTTTTTGTATTTTAGTTCCTGTATTTTGATGCATGGAAAACATATCAATCGATCAACATTATTCTAAAGTTCTTGTTGATAGTATTTCAAAGGGGAATTATTAACGATATGCCTACAACACGATATAAAATATTTTCGAAAAATTAAGTCGAACGCAAATTGTATGCTCCTTTGTAATGCTATTGAAATCGGAACCGGCTTATCATTGTTGTGTCCGCACAGTTCTATAGACGGCTTACGGACCTATCATCTGCGTTCTAGTTAACTTTTCGGAAATAGTTTATATCGTGTTCTGCATTGGATGCATTATTCATACAAAACTTCAAAATTAAAAAGGAATATTTTCAGAGGTCTGGCATTCATTGTTATTAGGAAAGTAATAACGACGGCTGAATTTTGATTGATAAAAATGTATATTTGATAAAAAACTTCAGATCTATTTTGAGTCAAAATTATGGATAATCAACGAGGGGGAAATCAATGTTATGTGATTTTGTCTGGTATGTAGCCAGAAGGGTCGGTCTCCCTTTAGAGTATGACCGTTGCTTACATAAATGTATCCATATTTGACATTGCTCTCTCGGCAAATCTCATGGAGCAGAATTCATTACCCGGGAGCCTTCCGCATAGACTGCAATCACAGACGCTAAATTCGGCTATTTTATGGAGCATTATAATGTCAGGAGTTGAGTTTAAATTGAAAATTGAATAAGAAGAGCTGTTAATTTGTTAAAGATAATTCGTTAGCTTTTTACATACATCAAAATTCAAACCAAATTCAAGTTCGTGTGCTTTCATTACCACATATTTTTGTAAAGAAATAAACTTGATTGGGCTTTAGCCTTTAGCACATGATGACAACATAAAAAAACATTCAATGTTCTCAGGACTTCTCCTTTTCATGTATAGTTTTTTTATATTTTAAAGGAAAATACCCTCTTACCCATGCACTTTAAGAAGAAGAGAAATCTGAGTGAGAAACAGTTTGCCTTTATGCAAGACCAAGGACGTGTTTGAACAATGAAATAATGGTGGATTACAATCTATATCAATATGTAAACAAAATAATGTAATTCATGTCATTTTCAACACCGAATTAATTTGGTACAGCACTGCTGATGTTCCATTGTGGTTCTAACCAATCTCTCCGGTTCCTTTATTATTTTCTGTGGGGAGCTTTGTTCAATTATGTGGTGCTGGAAAAATGTTTGTACCTAACAAAAAAGTCAGGTTGCATTTTTTTACTGCATCTTTGCTAAAAAAATTCCCCATTCAGATTCAACATTATTATTCCTAAAGTACAGTGTGCATGAACTCAACTCAATATCTATTTGTTGGGTCTGATGAAGTAGCCTGCAGACCTGTTGCAATTGATAAATGGAATCCAGGATTGGAAGCGAATATTACGACTGGATAAACAATAACCCCCCCCCCCTGCATCTCATCCTCATCCCCATTTCAAATTCGTAGAGGAGGACTGATACAAGCAGGGTCAACTGCACTGTTGGGTTAGTCTGCGAGCGCAGACCCTTTAATTTCATGTCATAATTTGCAAGTAAGTAAATTCAGAGTGTGCAGTCAGAGAATATACAAGACCTATAAAACTAACCCCGTCCATCTATGATGACATGGCTAGTGGATAACTGGGCTAGGCTTATCTCAATACAAAACGATTTTGTGATAAAGTGTCCAATTGGGGCTTGTGTTTGCAGACTAGTGTTGGGTTGAGATTTGATGGGTTAGGGAGATTCGTTTGTATGAGTCAATCAGACTAGATGAATCACAGGAATAACAATGGGATGAGGAAAGAGGAGAAAGAGGGAGAAAGGGTCACTGTGGGCAGAATGGACAAAGGAATTGGACAAAGAATACAGCTTCTTTTACGCCTTCACAATTGCTTCGTGATCACGAATCAAATCAAATCAAACGATAACATCGGTCCGTTGTAGACGCTGAATATGTGCGACACCTGTTCAACATTTCTCTGTAGAATCAGAGGGAAGGAAATCTTGGTATTATGGAAGCTGGAATGGGAGTTGTTTCTTTGTCCAAATCTTTTGTCATATTTGCTTGCAGTAGGTAGATCGGGGTAAGATGGAATCCTGAAAATAGTGAGATGGAAAAGGCTGCATGTGTTGGAATGAAAGGATAATTTATGTGTTGGCATATGCACGTATGCATGCTGTAGGTAAAATATTCTATACAGGCATTTTCTCTTACTCAATGTACTCGAGGCTCTTTAAAAAATATGCTTATCAAAAGTTAGTCATACTATAGCAATATACAGGTATAAAAAATAAGAAATATTATAGTCATGTTAGAAAAAATCCGAATACGATTGGACGTCATGTCAAAAATATTTTCATCAAATCCAGAGGAGAAGACGGTACATTTCAAAGATTTTCTGACACTGAAAAGCAAAAAAAAAAAAAAAAGAGGTCAATAATCATCTCCGTCAGAGTCATCTACAAGAAAAAAAAGAATGCTGTAATTGCACTATTTCTTTGACCTCCATCACATTTTTTCAATCACACGACCCTGCTATTTTGCCCAATATATTTCAAATTAATAAATGGTCGTTGAATGACTTGCTATTACCAATAATGCATGAAAGAAATGAGCGAAGACGAACCTCCTCCAACATACGTGGGAAATTAATGATTCGATTGTAAAATTATATGTATTTATGATATCTACCGGTATATAGAAAGAACTATTTTTTTCAGAAGGGTATCTGTAATTGCCTCGGTCGACTAATCTATTGATTTTATAATATTGCATGGATGAGTTTACATCTAATATAGATAAAAACAAAAAAAAAAACATACAACGTTGAAATATTGTACCGATATGTCTACATCTACTGTAGATAAAAAAAAGAAAAACATACAGCGCTGAAACCTGAGCACGAGAAACAACATTTTCCCGAAAGTCGTGAAAGCTTAACATTAGAATGATTGCCAAACAGTTAACCACTAATGATTGAACACATACTGGCCAGATATGTTCATGTAGATAATGATATTAATAATAATTATAATAATAATAATGATGATACTGATAATACTTATAATAATAGTAATAATGATAGTAATCGTAATAATAGCAATAACGACAACAATAATAATATTAACAGTATACGTTATTAAAAAGGATAATAATCATTAGTTCCCTTGTGTAGCACAAAATCAAAGAAAAGCATACAAAATATAGAACTGCTTTATAAGAAAGAAAACATAATACATTTGGTGTTGGCCCAGCTCTGGGTTCATTATTGTACACAAGTCTGTGGGCATTCTCATGCGTAAAGATCTTAGCGAATTCATGTTCGCAACATTAGAGATAAAAACAAAACCCTCGGGAAAACGTTATCTTTTCAGATATCACATCGTGTTTTTCATCACAGCTCGCAATAGACAATACAAACATGGTATAGTGCAACAGCCAACCGTTTTCGGCATTATAATATCGCATAAATCATATAATTACTCACACCGCTTTCCCTCTATCAGCATCGTCAACACCGAGAGTGTATAATTCAATTCATGTTTTCATCAAACCCGATGTTCATTAATCTATGCTAATCGTCGTTCGTTGCATAGGGAACGGGGTAGCAATCAGCATAATTGTTAATGCGACACAGACTACAGTTGCAATCGCTTTCGATATCTTTTACCATTATCTCTCTATAGCATATCATTATGTGTACAATATTTCGGTATGCGTTGTATATGATAGCTCATCACACGTATGGTGGCGACATGATCAAGATTATAGTAAAATTATAATAATTGCTATGTTAATACATTCTGATCTAATCATTAATATTTTTCACTAAACAAGCCTATGTGGTTAACGTAAAAGGGACACAAACATTGCTTTATGGTCGCCTCGTCTTTTTTTTCTAACCTCATGTCAATTATAACAGCTATATACCTAGCTGTGTATTGTTAATCACTGTATAATCATGATAATGTTCATCTTTTACACCCTGTACAATATATTGAAGAAAAATAAATAGATAAATAGATAAAATAAATAGATAAAATAAATAGATAAACAAATAAATTAATAAATGAATCATAAAATAAATAGGTTAATACATCTTGTATTTACTGTTATTTTCATAATTTTATATTACTATTTCCGAATCGAAAATGGAGGTAAATAAAGATAATATCATGTAATCCAGAATCGTGTTTTTTTTAATGTAGAGTGGAGTTAGATTCAGGAGAATAAATCCATACTAAACTCTCAAACTGCACATGCTTACACATATATTGAGCGAGAAGAAAGCAAACGATCCGCTGCTTGCTCGCAATTACTTAGTGATGTATTTGTGATGTACATAATCACACAGTCACACAAATATACTATTTAATGTATGCATAAAGTAGATTGAATTTATCTCACGGTTCCTAAAGAAACGACATCCTACACTGCAAAAACACTGGTTTTAAATTTAACACCAACTGGAATCTATATTGGACCACACCAGAATAATTTTAAAATAACACCAGTTTAGAATCCATTTAATACATTTCAATACCAACTGGTGTTGTTTTAAACACCAGCGTTTTTTCAGTGTACATAATTATATTTGCATAGAATATGTGTGTTGAATTGGCTCTGCTTTAGCTCGACGTTAGCACATGTGCACCCTTAGAACGTTGTGCAAAAGGTTTACCCAACACTTGGAAGCATACCTTTCTCACAACTATTGGTGAGAAATTTGTAATTGATATCAAATCGAAACAAGTAGCAGTGTGGAGTATACATACCAATTAGCCAATGACTCGTTAAGTTGGGAACTATTTGTATTAAATAAAAACCGAAAGCTAATAAAAACAAAATGAAAAGGGGATGCAAACAATATCATTCATGAACCGTTGATAATGAATAGTTTTAAATCAATTAAAAAATGCTAATCAGTAAGCAACATAATTAACTACAACAGTTAGGTACCAGGTGAATAGAGGTATATCTATAGTCACGTGGTTCCTCTTTCAATATTGAAACAGGAAGACTTTGCGCAAAAGTGAGTTGTGTTTGAACAGATGGTCAAAGATACACATTTCTTTATGAAAAAAAACCCATACAAAATAAAATGATATTTTTGTTGTAGGCCTAAAGAATAAAAACGGTAATTTTGAAAGAGTTTCGGTTCATTAGTCAACAATCTCCATTCGCATATAAGGAATATTTCAGAACCTCAAGTCTATTTTGGCTAGTTCTGTTTGTGTAGGTAATTTATGAATGCATTGCGGTATTAATCGCAATTAGGTGACTTTTTAGGTGTCTTATTATGAGACCACAGAGGCGACGTGGTGTAGTGGTCGTGACTCTGGCCTTTCAACTAGAGGGTCGTAGGTTCGAATCCTACCCATGGCGTCAATTTCCTTCAGCAAAAAATTCATCCACATTGTGCTGCACTCAACCCAGGTGAGATGAATGGTTACCTGGCAGGAATATTTATTCTTTGAAATGCCAAGTGCGCCGTGAATGGCTGCCGGGCTAAAGCCAGGGTAATAATAATGTAAAGCGCCTTGAGCACTCAGCAGAGTGGATACGTGCGCGATATAAACTGCATCTATTATTATTATTATTCGTCCCTTTATAATTAGTCGATCCGCCATGGCTCATGGATATACACTGTGAATAAAATGGGGGAAAGGACTTGAACAGTGTAAACAACTTCATTCAAGCCGTCACAATAGCTTCATGAAAACCAAAAAAGGCTTCCTTGTTTATTCACTGAACATGTGCGACATATGTTCGACATTTTTCAACGGAATAAGAGGAGAGCAAAGAGGAGAGCAAAGGGTGTGTGTGTATTGTGTTATTATGAATGTTTCAATCGAAGTTTTTAGTCCAAATCATTTGTAACCTCATCTTACAGTGCATTGCTATAGTGAACACAACGGCTAAGAGCAGATTCCAATCTAAAAGAATACCGTTGCTGTTATTCATCAGATCATGTCATCATAACATAGAAGACTTATCCCTTGAGTCATTTCCACCAATCGCAATAAACTCTAATATGAGCGTAAGTTCGCTGATAACCCATTGGTACTCTTGTTAAAAGTTTTGTACGGATTTAAATGGGTGATTCCTTGTTGCTAAATTTCCCAATTTCCCAAGTTTATAGTAATCTTCTGAAACTATGATAGTGGACGTATATGTCTACTAATTATCTGTTTTTGTTTTAGGAATGTTAGTTTTTAATATATCTTTATTCGCCATATTAAAAACAAAGTACACATAAATACAAAGTAATGGCACATTTTGAATGAAATATAATCGTGAATTGTTTTTTTCCTCTGAAATAGAGCATTTTCTATGCACTGGACACATTCAATTTTTCCATCTATAATATTTCAGGAAAAAAAATGAATTGCGCATGATAACTACGGTATACACGTAGTATTCTATTGACTTACCCAATTGTGTCATATGGATTTATGAGAAATCTCAAACCTGACTATTATCAGATCACAAGGGGTCTGTTACCTAAAACAAGTTTGCGATCAATCAAAAATTTTAGTATATGATTTTCCATGGACTTGCGATTGATATCAATCGTACGCTCAATTGGAAAGCCTTGTGTTACGGGGCCCAGGGTGGAAAATGATGTCGTACGAACCATTTTTTTTTCTCAATATGGAATCTCCCCAGTGGGGAATATGTACAGTCCGATCTGTCTCTGCGTATTTGTGCAACCCGGCCCGCACGTCCGAACTCTCCCATTGACTTATGCTGAGATGAGTATGAAGTCAGACGGCGTGCATGATTTGAGAGAAGGGTAAACGAAGCAAAGTATGAACATCAGAACAAAATATATAATTATATTCTGTTCAAAAGTTATGATTCTTAAAGTCTCAATATTATCTCGATCTTTACCCCTGACGGAGATATGGAATCGTCCTAAAGAGGTTTAGTCCAATCTGTCCTTGCGGTATCATTTTTGCAACCCGCCCTACATACTTTACATGTCTATGTATAATTTTACTGTGATCTACTGGTGAAAAGCAAAAGAACACAACAAATAATAATGAATAAATAAAATCGTACTGGTCATTTTTAATATGGAATCGCTCTAGTGGGAAATATGTACAGTCCAATCTGTCTTAACGATGATATTTGTGCAACCCATCCTACACGTCCGAACCCTCCCATTGATTTATGCTGAGATGAGTATGTAGTCAGACGGCGTGGATGATTTAAGAGAAGAGTAAACGAGACATTCTCATTTCTCGTTTTACGGCAGTGAGATTGAAGAGACCCCCTGTGATTTGTTAAAGGCATTAATTTGCTGCGAAATCAGGGAAGATAATGTGAATACCATTTGAAAATGTGAAAAAAAATCAGATAATCTGTTAAAAAAATTATGATTTTTTTTTGTAAGTCTCAATACTATTTCGATCTTTACCCCTGACGGAAATATGGAATCCCCCCAGTGACGTGTTGTCCAATCTGTCTTTGCGATAATATTTCTGCAGCCCGCCCTACATACTTTACATGTCTATTTATAATTTTACTGTGATCTACTATAGTGAAAAGCAAAAAAAAACCAAAACAAATAATAATGAATAAATAAAATCGTACTGGTAATTTTTAATATGGAATCGCTCTAGTGGGAAATATGTACAGTCCAATCTGTCTCTGCGATAGTATTTGTGCAACCTGGTCCGCACGTCCGCACCCTCCCATTGATTTATGCTGAGATGAGTATGTAGTCAGACGGCGTGGATGATTTAAGAGAAGAGTAAACGAGACATTCTCATTCTCGTTTTACGGCAGTGAGATTGAAGAGTAACTTTCCCAAGGCATTGATTTGCTGCTAAATCGGGGAAAATAATGTGAATACCATCTGAAAATGTGATAAAAAAATCAGATAATTTGTTCAAAAATTATAATTTTTAAAGTCTCAATATTATCTCGATCTTTACCCCTAACGGAAATATGGAATCGCCCCAGTGGGATGTTGTCCAATCTGTCTTTGCGATGCTATTTGTGCAACCCATCCCGCACGTCCAAACCCTCCCATTGATTTATGCCGAGATGAGTATGTAGTCAGACAGCGTGGATGATTTAAGAGAAGAGTAAACGAGACATTCTCATTCTCGTTTTACGGCAGTGAGATTGAAGAGACCCCCTGTGATTTGTTAAAGGGGCATTTTTCCCCTTAAAGGCCGACTCACACCGTTGCGTTTTTTTAGCCTGCGTTGGCCCAGCGCATTTGGAAATTATAGAAACCAAGACGCGGGTCATACGGTGGACCGACGCCCGGCGTACACCCTTTGAACGCAAGCCGAATGTCAGTTCACCGTCTGATCGGCGTCTACTGTGCGTCCAAGAACCGTTTTTAGTTTTCAAATACGCAGGGCCAACGCAGGCTGAAAAGGTGTGAATCGCCCTTGATATTGATTTGGTGCTAGGGAATTGAAAAAAAATAAGATGAATAACATGTTATTGAAATTCATGATTTTATAAATCTCAATATTGATACGATCTTTACCACTCATGGTGATTCTGTGCGATCGGCAACTTTGAAGGCGTGTAAAATATTCCCAATGGTTTGTTAAAGTCCCCCCCCCCCCCCTTCTGATCTGCTGCTAGTGAATTTAGAAAAATAACATGAATAACATATGAAAATTGGAGCAAAATGCGATAATCCGTTGAGAAGTTTGGAATTTTTAAAGCGTGAATATTATCATAATTCATGCCGCAGAACAAGATCTGTGAGGTCGGCAACTTTTCAGGGAAGAGTTTCCCTTTAAATACATGACACATCATTACATTTTTCACATTGACACATTCTTATGTGGGATTTGTCGCTCCTCACATGAAGTTGCCGTGTCACTCCCTCGTGAAGTTATGCGCGGCTGAGAGTACGTGTACACAATTTATGCAATATGATATGTGTCTGGTGAATTAAAAAAAAAGGTAATTACAGTTTTATGAAATGTTAAAGTATCATTTTTATCATGATTCCTACCATTGATATAGAAATCTTTAATGGACTAGTTCCCCGTTGATGACATGACACATCATGACGTTGTTCACATTGACACATTCTTATGTGGAATTTGTCGCTTGTCACATCACGGAAATGAGGTTGCCGTGTCACTTCTGCGTGACGTTATGCGCGTCTGAGAGTATGTGTGCATAATTCATGCAATATTATAATGGTATGTGTGTGATGAAATTTAAAAATATATTTACAATTTCATGAAATGTTAAAGTCACAATATTATCGTGATCCCTACCTGCCTATACCGTTAATAAAGATCTGTGTGGTCGGCAACTTTTCAGGGAACATGGGGAGGGGTTCCCCTTTAAAGACATGACACATACTTACGTTGTTCACATTGACACATTCTTATGTGGGATTTGTCGCTTGTCACATCACGGAAATGAGGTTGCCGTGTCACTCCTGCGTGAAGTTATGCGCGGCTAAGAGTATGTGTGCATAATCTATGCAATATCATAATGGTATGTGTGTGATGAATTTTAAGAATGTAATTACAATTTTATGAAATTCTAAAGTCTCAATGTTATCGTGATCCCTCCCTGCCTACCCTTAATAGAGATCTGTTTGGTCGGCAACTTTTCAGGGAACATGGGGAGGGGATCCCCTTTAAAGACATGACACATTATTACGTTGTTCACATTGACACATTAATGTGCCGGGTTTGTTGCTTGTCACATCACGGAAATGAGGTTGCCGTGTCACTCCTACGTGATGTTATGCGCGGCTAGGAGTATGTGTGCATAATTTATGCAACATGCTGAATGTGTAATACATTAAAATCAACAGCAAATTGACTGCCTCTGTCGATGAATTTTTAATGAATAAATTTCCAAACGTCCTACTTATTTTGCCATATTTTAAGTGAAGTGGCTATATGATCAAATAGTCATAACTAAAAACAAACATCATATAGGCCATCATATAGGCCTAGACCTAATAAGGTTTTAAAACTGCTGTTATTCAATATTTTCAATTGCTATGTCATGAAAATGAGGTTGCCGTGTCACTCCTACGTGAAGATATGCACGGCTGAGAGGACGTGTGCATAATTTATGCAATATGCTGAATGTGTGATAAGCTAAAAACAAATGTTTCATTTATTTTTATCATATTTACATTAAAGTGGCCCTATAAGCGCGAAAGAGCAGAGTGTCTCGATTAAAAAACACACTCTACTATCAGTTAACACTGGTGTTGCCGTATATTTATTGTCCTCAATTTGAAAATTTTAGCGTAAGGATAACAAAAGGATATGAGAGATATAAATAGGTACTTAGGTAGTATTGAGTTGTTAAAAATATGTATGGGGTTTTGAAACAAAGTTGAACCGTTTTTATCCAATTCCAACAGAAATGTAACATTGTATTAGAATATTACTTTCCAAGTAGAACATCCCAATGTGTCCATAAGGAATTGCAAAACCGTGGACATAATTCAATCGTATGTCCCTATGCGTATAGATTAACATAAACTTTCTATCTGATTTTTTAAAAACGACTTGTTGGTTCTTTAATCTGTTAAGATATTTATCTTATCATCAGTGTGCATTAACACATTGACTAGTCAAAAGAAAACTGACATGTTATCTTTGAGGCAATTCTTTCTTAGATCGGTAAAGACACGTCCATGGTAAAGATAAGTCAAGGGTTGTATTTTCCCCAGCCGGTTTCTTATTTTTTCCCGCCATCAAACCACAAGGGGTCTCCCCTTCATAATCGCATAGGGATGCTTTGGAAAGGTCGCTTTGAATAATTGACAGAGGATAGGCAAGGAGATGAGTGGTTACAAACAATGGGTGATCTTTCTGCAGCAAGATTGATGTCATCAATAAAGTGATCAAATAAATGGTTTCTTAGTACGACAATGAAATTAAGGAATGAAAAACCAATCACTATCAACCGTTTGATGTAATTCGCAATTTTTGCAAAAGTATTGCAGACACAATTTTAGTACAGTTCAGAGCAGTTGTTGCAACAATATGAATTAGTATGCATGTCTGCATGCATGTTGGTAATTGTTGCCATCTAGATGAACAATGTGTTTTGTTTTGAACACACGTTTAATCTTGGATTCATCATCATTTGGTGCATGAGCTGGCTTCTGATGTTTTTCTTAATGTTGTACAATGTAATTTCATTCCCGTTATAGACATCATTCGATTTTCTGAATACGTTTTCTTTCTACACTTACGATAAACTACATACGGATTCATGATAACATGTCTTTAAGCTTGTACAGACATCGACGTTCGGGGAGGGACGAGTCGCTATGTTGCGATCTAACAAAGATATAATGTGCGTCAGTCTCTACAACCGCTGAGGGCAGATGTGTTATCAGGACTGTGCGATTTGCACCGAAAAGCAATGGTGGTCTTAACTTAACGTCACCTGAGTATCTAGGTTATGTGAAACTAGAGGCATGTAGCATCGAAGATTTGTCTCTATTGTACATGTTTGGTCATAGATTTACGATTAGTATTTTTATAGCACCTCTACAGGCCAACTCACACCTATGCGTTTTGAAAATTAAAAACGCTCCTCGAGCGCACAGTATACGCATATCGGACGGTGGACTGACGTTCGGCTTGCGCTCAAGAAGCGTACGCCGAACGTCAGTCCACCGTATGACCTGCGTCTTTGTGCGTCCAGCGGCTTTTTAAAAAGAAACCGCTGGGCCGACGCACGCTAGAAACACAAATGTGTGAGTCAGCCTTTACCTTGGATTGCCGTATAATACCCCTCATCACGACACTCCCGCCATTGCGGTAAAATTTTACTTACTCCCTTACGGTATCTTAAAGCCCATCAAACTGCATCTGTTTCCCGTGGGTACTGTCTACAAGGAGGTAAAACCAGAAGATGCGGTGAAGAAGATTAAGAAACTGAAAAAGGAAATGAAAATCTTGATCACGTGCTAAGCATCATCTTACCCTACTCGACACGCTTGAGGTGTAAGACAAGCTGGCTCATTCTAGTCTGCAGGCTCAGACCGTTGTCTATCGGTGTTGCATTTCGTACAGTGCCTATTATGATAATAATATTTAACGGGTAATAGCGCTTATCAACTCTTCACTAGAATTCTCTAAGCACTCTACAATTGCAGCATTATTACACTGGCTTTAGCAGTGCAGCTATCAGGCGCAACAGCTTTTTCAAGGAATAAATTCCTACCAAGTACCCATCCACCTCACCTGGGTTGAGTGCAGCACAATGTGGATGAATTTCTTGCTCAAGGAAATTGACGCCATAGGTGGGATTCGAACCTACTGAGTCTGAAATAGCAGACTGCACTGCCTTTTTCTTTAGCCGAATGTTCAAGGGCTTCAAAGTACTGTGAAGTAGTCTCAAAATGCAGAGTCTTGATTATGTTCCATCGCCTCATCCCTTGCTTCTTCATTTTCCTTTCTCCACCCTCCCCCCCCCCCCCCCCGACCCTCCCTCCCCCCCCCCCCCCCCCCCCCTCCTTCACACTGAGCAGCATGAACAAAGAAAATGGACAAAGTAAGGACATCTCTAGAAAACGCAAGAGCTGATCTAGTTTCAAATTTGGAAAGAAATGAACAAATGTCGCATCTGTTTACTGAATAAACGGGGAAGCTATTTTATTTTGTGTGTAAAAGCTATTTTGAAAGCTTGAATTTTGCCCAATATCTTTGTTTTGTTATCCTCTTTGTTCACACCCTTTTTGTTCCTTCTTATCAATCCTTCTCCTTTATAGGTTTTCCTTTCCTCTCCTCTCTCTCTCTCTCTCTCTCTCTCTCCTCCATCTCCCCACAGACTCTACCGAACCCCTCTAATGCGGTCTTGCTTCACCTTCCCTTGTCCTTTACCTCCCCCTGGCCCTCTCTCTCCCTCTATCTCTTTTTTTTCTCTCTCTCTCTGCCTCTCTCTCTGTCTGTTTTCTCTTTCCTCTCTATCTCTCTCTCACTCACACTTCCCCATTCTGTCTCTCTGACAAGCCGGGGTCGTTCCCCACTTCAACGTCGCTTTGAAAGCCCGATCCCGTCCCGCTCTAGTTTTCAGACGCCACTGGGCGAAAGTGGAGAGGTTGCGGAGGTCCGCTTCCTGGATCAGAGGGAGATAAGAAAGAATAAAGAAAAAAAAAAGGAAAAAGAAGAGTATCCCCAAGCCGAAAAGACTCCCGAGTGATAACGAGATTTAATTTCCACAGCATTATTAAACCTCATTTGAAGCCATGCTTGCTTGCTTCTCTTTTCACCCAAAGCCGAAAAGCTCCGTCACACCTTTTATATTCGTGGGTTTTCGAAAGTAGTGGGATTTCGACGATTGTGGACGGAAGAAAACGGATGTGATTCTGATGTGCGCAGTGAATGACAAGTGTGCAACTGATGTGCGCATGAAGCGTTGCGCATATCAGATGCGCACTCGTTTTCCACCGTCCACAAGCAGTCGTCAGCCAATTTTGAAAAACTTCTCTTTATCATAAACGTTTTACCAATATTCATAAAAATTGATGGACGTTCCGTTCACGCAGAAATATTATATTATATATGGAGCAAGGAGCAAGGACGCTTATAGCCGAACTCTTTCAACGTCGGTCAAGCATTTTTCTTCTGTATTTCTGCGTTCACAGAGCGGTGTTTTTTTTCCTTCAAATAACTTGAACGCTTAGCAGACGTTGGCTATGATTGCAAAGGTGTGACGGTGGCCTGAAGGAGCTTTTCCAATGGTTTAAGCTGCCATGAGTGTGTTGATTGAAATTGGATAACGGGACGCGTAACCTTGTGAGGTATTCTTCTTTGTAAATTGAGACGGTTACACGTATTTATGTTGGCGTCTGAAGGAGAATATATATATTAGCAAATGCTTTATTTACACATGTGTGAATTTGAAAATGGTTTATTGGTTGTTTGGAAAAGATTTAAAGTAGAAAATAAAACTCAAAACGGATATTTAAAAATTGCTTAAACGTCTAAAAATGACAGGATATAAACTATTTTCGAAGATTTAGGTCGAATGCAAATTCAATGGTCCTTTGCGATTGTTGTGTCCGCACAGTGGAATACACGGCGTATGGTCATATTGTCTGCGACCCCCTTAACTTTTCGTTGAGGGCATCCAATCGTTTTGGCCTAATCAAACAAATAAGCCAACAAAACACATTACCATTCGTTGGGCATTATTTAACCAATAGTTGATCAGTGTTTGGTAAACTTTTCGAAGAATGCTAAGGTCCAAAGATGAACGCCATGGCTTAAATGTTAACTTGTTTCCTTCGAGCAGGAACGAAGATTTAGTTCCAATATAAGCTTTCTCGTGGCGGTTATTCTTTCTTTTTCTTTTTGCGATGTTGGCGCCACTCTCCTCGGGTAACGTCCGCGGGCAAGTTTCGTCTGTTTTCATTGTATCTCATTTTATGTCCTTTCGTTTCAGTTGATGATGGTTTGAAGGCTGTCGTTGTTATCCTAGAAAGCTAAAACACTTCGTCTCGTCTCTAAGAAAGTTGAAGACGAGGCTCTGTCACGCTTAGGCAACGTATGCCAAGTATTTGAATGTACTTACTGTTCATATACGCAGACGAATGTTTAAGGGGAAGCGATGGACTAGCGCTACATTTGCTCGGCTTGTGCTTGACGGAAATACATCTGTACNTTTGCGATTGTTGTGTCCGCACAGTGGAATACACGGCGTATGGTCATATTGTCTGCGACCCCCTTAACTTTTCGTTGAGGGCATCCAATCGTTTTGGCCTAATCAAACAAATAAGCCAACAAAACACATTACCATTCGTTGGGCATTATTTAACCAATAGTTGATCAGTGTTTGGTAAACTTTTCGAAGAATGCTAAGGTCCAAAGATGAACGCCATGGCTTAAATGTTAACTTGTTTCCTTCGAGCAGGAACGAAGATTTAGTTCCAATATAAGCTTTCTCGTGGCGGTTATTCTTTCTTTTTCTTTTTGCGATGTTGGCGCCACTCTCCTCGGGTAACATCCGCGGGCAAGTTTCGTCTGTTTTCATTGTATCTCATTTTATGTCCTTTCGTTTCAGTTGATGATGGTTTGAAGGCTGTCGTTGTTATCCTAGAAAGCTAAAACACTTCGTCTCGTCTCTAAGAAAGTTGAAGACGAGGCTCTGTCACGCTTAGGCAACGTATGCCAAGTATTTGAATGTACTTACTGTTCATATACGCAGACGAATGTTTAAGGGGAAGCGATGGACTAGCGCTACATTTGCTCGGCTTGTGCTTGACGGAAATACATCTGTATACCCCAGTGAGTTTTTGCCGATAGAGAGCACTAAAAATGAAGTTAATTTACCGTTGAAGGTTGCTTATTGTTAAACAAGAAAGCTAAACACTTCGTCTTGTCTCTGAAAGCGTTGAAGTTGAAAGCTGGCTCTCAACGTCAATAGCCAACGTTTGCCCAGCTTATATGACGCTCCCCGAAAACAGAAATACGAAGGAGCCAGGCTTAGCTTACTCGAAAGCGTGCGTGCGTCGAGCGATAGGCAGACTCCTTCAACGTGGGTGAAGCGTCTTCGTTTCACTGAAAGTCGTAAACGCTCTGCAAACGTTGGTTACAAACGCAAAGGTGTTCGCCTCACGGTCTTATTTTTTTTTGTGTTGAGACAAATACAAACAAACCATGAAAATACTTTAATTCATTATTGAAAACCCGTATTATGTGAATATTTTTGTTATTGCAGCCCATAAAGTAATCACATTCAAAAACTAAAATTTTCCTTTAATACCCCCCAAATGTTGATGATAATTTCTAATCATTTGTTGTTAGTTTTTTTTCTTCATAAAACCATGCACATTTAAACTGAAGCAATTAATTATTGGTATTATATTATACTTGAAAGTATTCAATTTTCTATTCTAACTCGTCAACAAAGCAGCATAGTAATGCATTATACCGAGGACGTCGCTTGAACAATAAAATTAACATCGTTGCACTAGCATGAATTATAAATGAGTGTACCTGAATGTCATCTCGAGTACGTAGAGTTCAAACAACGAGCAGATTCTAATTGGCTTTTGCAATAGACAAGTGCATGAGCATCTTCAGTTTGTAATGCCCCCAGTCACACATTAACACTTACTGCTGGAAAATCCGACAGTGTCACAAATGGACCATAAATATAAATTGCAAATCGACTGCAGCTTTGACATTGAAAGATAACGTGTATCATTCTTGCACTGTGAGCAGAAGAAACAAAGGGTTTGGGCAAAGTAAAAAGTTTTATCAAGCCAAGAAAATGGCTTCATGATCACAAACGAATTTCACTGATCAGGGGCCTGTAACATAAAAGAGATACAATAGATTTTGCAATTAATCGTATCTCTATGGTACATGTTTTGCCATAGACTTACAATAAATATTTACCGTAAGTGTAATTGCATCTTTTTTGTTACAGGCCCCAGGTGTGACACCATGTAGACATTTAGTCACAGAATAAGAATACTTGTGTGTGCAGCTAGTTCTTGTGAATGGTTGAATTGAAATATAGTTTACTCGGTACAATTTTACCATGGCTGATTTTACCCTTCAGTTCAAGCTGAAGAAATCGCTCAATGCTTTGCTGTTTGTGGCGCTTTAACTGAACTGATAAGGTGCAGGTTTTTTACTGAGCGATTCGTATACCGCCAAAGGAGCGGATCGCAGTCCAGGGTGGTGTTACACCAAATGACAAAACGCTTTAAGAATGATTTATAATGTTTTTGTGCTGATTGATCAAGAATATTTTGCGTATTTAATGCACCTGTCAATGTACTCCAGTCTTTCTTAAAGTATTGCGTGACCAAGAGAACGATTTGATGAAAATGTGTGTTTTGTACCCCTCCCCTCTTTCCAGGAGCCGTAGGCCGGTGCACTTTTTGTAGACAATTTGGTGCAATATTACACCCTGAAAAAACACAAAAATTACATCCTTTTTTCATATGAGTCATGTCTATATATCTTGCCAAGTCCACCGAGGGTATACCTCAGCACTAGTCGATATTGTGCCAGGGACCTGAAGAGGACGGGGTCTCTAAGATAATTCCCCGGCGTGGCAAGCGCATTATTAGGTTTCTGTGCTCTGCGAGTACTTTGCCGAAAGCTCCTCCACTAATACCCCCAAACTATGGTGACTCCTTAGTATGATGAGGAACGTGAGATGGGGAACGTGATTATGCTTCCCAAGAAATCATTCTGTTTTTCCCCACCCAAGCAATCTGTTACCCCCCCCCCCAATCAGCACCATCACTACCTAAGTTAGATACAACAATAAAACACTTAAAATCTATTCGTTACTTTTTCTTCTTTGTTTAGTGGGGTATATGCTTTGGGACCCGAGTCGAGAACTTTGCGGCCTGTTGATGACCTTACTTAGGAGCGGCCATACTAAACCCTACATTTCATTTTATTCCAAGGATGTTTATCTCGCGGGAAAGGCTCTTGAGAGATCCCAGATCAGATTCTGTAATGAACTTCTAATACATGGGAGTTTTAACAACATGAAATAGAGCGGGATGATGATGATTATGATCGATATGGAGAATAATTGAGATTACTCTTTCTTCCTTTTGGGAGAGTATGTTATGTGGTCCTAGTAAAAAAAAAATCGCGGAAAACATAGCCTGTTGTTGACCGTCCTTACGATCCGCCATACTAAACCCAACATTTCATTTTATTCCAAGGATGATTGTCTCGCGGTAAAAGCTCTTGAGACATACCGGATCAGATTCTGTAATGAACTCGTAATACATAGGGGTTTAAAGAACATGATATAGAGGGGGATGATCATGATTAGGATAGAGATGGATAATTATTAGGATGATACGGTTTCGATATGATGATTATGTCCCCACTCGTCAATGTAACGGGTTCAATTCTCTTAGTAGAGCTACGTTTGTCGTACTGACATATACATGTATTTGGATGATCGGTTACACATTGACTACTGGAATCTGGAAGTCCAACCGCAAAGTCTATCTGTCTATGGGAATTACCGAATTCAGTAGTCAACTAGTAACGATGAGAAGTTTATGCATGCGCGCACCGTGGGGGGGGGGGGGCTATGGGGGGGCTAGCCCCCCGGGTCAGAGCCAGGGGGGCGCCAAAGGGACAGGGGCGCCAAAATTTGTGCCCAGCCCCCAGGGGGCGCTAAGGGGGGCGCCAAATTTTAGCTGATGACCTTTTTTTTTTTTTTTTTTTTTTTTTTTTTTGCTTGTCAGCTCAGCCGGGAGGGGAGGGGGGCGCCAAAATTTTTGCTCAGCCCCCCGGGGGGCGCCAAATTTGAGGCAAGAAAATTTTTTATTTTGCTTGTCAGCTTAGCGGGGAGGAGCGGGGGCGCCAAATTTGGGCTCAGCCCCCCGGGTATGAAAATCCTGGGTGCGCGCCTGTTATGGAATGGTTATGTTCCCTTTCACTCTTACAAGATCACTGGTTCGATTTTCTGAGCAGGGCCCCGTAACAAAAAGGTTTGTAATTAATTTCTAATCTGATAGCGATCGATATCAATCGCTAGTCTATGGCAAATCATGTACTAAAGTTTGCAATTGATCGCTAAATCAAATAGCGATTAGTCGCAAACTTTTATGTTACGGGGCCCTGTAGGTTTGTTGCACTGAGGAAAATTTTCATTGTTTTCCCTTCTAGGTTTGAAACATGAAATAGAGTTGGATGATTAAAAGGTTTATAAGGCTTTGATAGGATGGTAATATTCCCAATCACATAAGGTCATGAGTTCGATTTGATTAGCAGTACTAGGTCTCTGGGACCTTATAGACTGCTGTGCCTTCTGGGTATCAAACGTGATATATAGTTGAGTCATTATTAAGATGAGAAGATGGTGACGTAGTGGTTATGTCTCCACTCTTACAATCACGTAAGGTCACGAATTCGATTCTCATTACCGGCAATAATTTAAAGCGCCTTGAGCACTCCGCAGAGTGATGGATACGTGCGCTATATAAATTGCATCTATTATTACTATTAATATTCGGTTTGTTGGTCTGACATAGATTCTCGTTGTTGTCCCTTCTTGGTTTGCGATATTAGCTGAAGTTGGATGATTATTATGATAAATATGTGATGACATCATGGTTATGTCTCTTTGAATTACGTAAGGTCATGGGTCTGATCCTTTTAGCAGTACTTGGTTTGTTGGACTGAGATAGATTGCTATGTTCCTTCTAGGTTTGCAATATGAACAATATAACGGTAATGTCTTTACTATTTGACTCATATAAGGTCACGGGTTCGATTCTCTTACCAACACTAGTTTTTGTTGGACTCTGCACATGCCTCGTCTCGCCTCTCTCTGTATAATGCCTTGATCAAGCGAGATACGTCACTGACGTGCAGACTGTTACAGTTTCACCACATGTTCAGCTAAGGCCGGAGAGTCATTACCGGTCAGTGTCTGTTTCTCTACATGAGTTCACCAGTTGAAAATGAACATATGATGCTCTCACTCCCTCTCTGGTGATGTCGTGTCGATTCGGCACTAATAAGTAAAATAGAGACAAAGCTACATCTTAAATTTGTGATACTTTCCTTGTTTCCTGTCTTTTCGAAGAAATCGTCAGAAGATCCACCCTCTCTGACAATAATCAGCTCTAGCGAGATACGCCACTAACGTGCAGACTGTTCCAGTTTTCAAGATCGGCTCAGGCCAGGGAGTCATTACCGGTCATTGCAATTTCAAAGTGTCTGTTTATCACCATGAGTTCACCAGTTGACAATGTTCGTCTGGACTTCTACTCACAGCCTAATTATGTCGCGTCGATTTGGGAGAAATTAAAGGAATGTTAACACTTCAAATCTCCTGTGGACTTTGGGACATTTCGTTGTATTCTCTCTTTTTTAAGACATCAACAGACAAAATTCCTTCTTCCCTAAAATTTCTAATCCATCGAGATACGTCACTGACGTGTAGACTGTTACAGTTTCACCACAAGTTCAGCTAAGGCCGGAGAGTCATTACCGGTCAGTGTCTGTTTCTCTCCATGAGTTCACCAGTTGACAATGTACATCTGACGCTCTCACTCACTCACTGTCTAACTATGTCGTGTCGATGAGGCACTAAAAAGAGGAATACGAGCAAAACTCACCCTGGAGGTTGGGACATTTTTGTTCTCTGTCTTCTTCCAAGGCATCTGCGGAAAGATACATAAAGCTCTGACAATGTTAGTCTCCCGCCAGATACGTCATTAACGCGCAGACTGTTCCAGCTTCAAGTTCACACAAGTTCAGGCACATTGAGCGGTCATTGTAATTTTAAAGTGTCTGTCTCTCACCATGAGTTCACCAGTTGACAATGTACATCTGATGCTCTCACTCACTCTCTGGTAGTCCAGTTGAGGACTGAGTGTTCTGATAGTACCCACCTCTGCATATTCACTTTAATACAATGAATACACAGGGACTGCACAGCACTCAACCACAGAGTCCGTACATAACACTCTGCTCTGCACCCCTCTGATCACACCTCCACACTCACTGTGAGGAGAAAGGGCGTGAGCAGAGGGGTACAGAGCAGAGTGTTATGCAAAGACTCTGTGGTTGAGTGCTGTGCAGTCCCTGTGTTATTCAGTGTAAGTGAATATGCAGAGGTGGGTGCTATCAGAACACTCAGTCCTCAACTGGACTCACTCTCTGGTGATGTCGTGTCGATTCGGCACAACTAGAATAATCAATGTGAGCAGAAGCGACAACGAAATTGGACAAAGTAAACACCTATATGCAATCCTTCACAATAGCTTCCTTGAAATTTACTCAACAGATGTGACACCTCTTTAAAGATATATTTTGGTATTTGTTAAAAAATAAAATGAATGTTCACAGAATCGCACAAAATGTGAAAAGAATGTTCAGAACTATGAATAAATAATATGTGCCAAAGTGTTTTGCAAGAAAATGTATAATGGCAGAGAAATGTGCAAATAAAGGGTCAAAATTGGGCCATGTCGGGCCGACAGATTTTATACCAGTCCCACGCGCTGCTTCCTGTGTTTGCTGCAGTGGACAGAGCACGTGAAGAATGAAATAATTTCGCTTTTAACCGGTTTGAGGTTATCATATTAGTTTTCCCTTGTCTACACAAGTCACGTTGTGCTTTGTTTGTAACATAAGATTAGTTTAATCATTCATTTTTCCAAATTGAAGTTCTTTGCAAGTACTCGATATTCGCTTTAACATATCTACGCAGAATAAGATGAAACAGCACATGCTTTCTGTGCGTTTTGTGAATGCTTGAATAGAAGTTGTTTAGTTTGACCGAAAATGTGTCCCTTCCACTCACAGTGAATAGATTTATATGTACACAACATTCGTTGCACAACAATCGTGACATAGAGCGCCCGAGTCCTGGTTGGTGTTCATCAAGTCGTTCTCAAGGTTAAAAACGTTTTTGATAAAGATTATAGTACGTTTGAGTATTTTAATGTGATTTTTTGTGTAATGAAACGTCAATTGAATTAAATTGTATTGAATATTCTGCATGCGTTTCCCAAGACGCTTGGAAGTAATAAATGTCAAAACATGGATGAAATTAGGGGCCGCAGTTGCCACGCTCCCCAACATACGCATACACAAACATAGGAACGTGCTCGGCATACATTGTATTATACAAATGGACATATTGCCAGGATCTGAAACATTTATAGACCTTTCGTGTCAGAGAAATAGCAATGAGACATCGGGGTAATTTCAACTCAGTCACATGCTTTTAAGCAAAACAAATGCCACGGTCATGAATTTTCATCATCTCTTGATGCTTTTCCCATCTCGTGATCAATGCATTTTCATCTGTAAGACTGCAAAAACATCCATAGGCAATAAGAGTCTCCATTATTCTGACAGCTATCCACACGGTCCCCGTTTTGGAAGACAGGGTTAAAACAACGTTTAGAAGACTGAGGGATGAGTGTTGATAACATCAATGCAACGCATCTCTTTTCTTCTTTTTTTTTAGTGCAAATGTGATCATTATCATATAAACAATGATAAAGGCCTGAAGTTGTAACGTATTTTGATAACCTTTCTTGGGTTGCTTAGACGTTATCTTCCGTAGATGTTAACTTGTTATGTTGTTGCTTAAATATCATCATGCTCAATTCTAAAAACAAAAATGAGTGGATCCTTGGGTATCCCTTACATTATTCGGTAGTCTTAATTTATCTTAAGTTTTCTTAATATTGATTTGTTGTCATTGCACATTGTCTTATAAACTCATAACTATTGAATAGATAAAAAAAAAAGAAGCAAGAACAAAAAACTTTGAGGCCTTGACTGTTTTATTTTCACCATTATTATTTCTAGTGAAGCGAGTACCCCTCCCCCGTGCCCATATCCATACACGGTGAACAGGTGAATACTCGCCTGTATACCGTCTGTTCCTGTTTACTCGCAAATTATTTCAGCGTATTTCCTCTTTGTTAGTTGGTTTTCTGTTAATGATATAATTTAGGTTCCTTTTATTTCGTTTGTCTCCTTTTGTTTTGTTTTGTATCGCTATGTTTCTTACTTTGTCTATTAGCGTCGGATATTAGGATGCAAGAATTATGCAATCTACCTAAAACATATCGAATCAGAAACAAAGTGAAGCAAAACAAAAGCAACAAAAAACACGCAGGAGGAAAAGGATAGCACGTCACAAATCCCTCTTATCTATTGCACACGAAGGGGTGCGGCTTTTAAGGAATCGATTAAAGACAACCTAGAGCCCTTTTCGTTTTAAATTTCCCAGCCCATCACTTTATCGTGAGGAGCTACTCGAGACTTTAAAAGGTCCGTGCTGTCAGATCCAATAAAGAGCTTGATTCTATCCCGGCCTTATACTTTTCTTAAAGGCCGACTCACAACTTTGCGTTTTTAGCCTGCGTCGGCCCAGCTTATTGGGAAATTAAAAACGCTCTCTTGACGCACAAAGAAGCAGGTAATATGGTGGACTGACGCTAGGCGTACGCTCCTTGAGCGCAAGGCAAACGTCAGTCCACCGTATGCTGTGCGTCCAGGGAGCGTTTTTAATCTCCCCAAAACGCACGGCCGACGAAGGCTAAAAACGCAAAGGTGTAAGTCGGCCTTTAGTTAAGCACGTATTTGTGATGAGGTGGTTTCCCGTTGAAAGGGTGGTAATAACCGGCGCGCCATAACCATTTAGGGGTGGCAGGAAATAGGGGGAAGGGGGTATATCGTTTTTAATAATCCAGATTTGAATATGAGTTCATCGGTAGGTGTAGGTATGGTCAATGGATGGAGGATATGACAATTTTAATCTTTCATTATTATGGAGGTTCATTTCCTTCAGCAAGAAATTCATCGACATTGCGCTGCACTCAACCCAAATGAGGTGATTGAGTACCTGGTAGGAATATTTATTCCTTGAAATGCCATGTGGGCTGGTGTACGCCGGGTTAATGATAATTCACCCCCCCCCCCCCAAGACCAATGGTGCGATTAAGGATTTGCCTTTATGTTGGTGTAATAATTCATCCCCATCACTCAACCAGGCTCCTTAGTCTAGTGGTTAGGATACTCCTGCGTCCAAACGTTGAGACCCAAATTCGAATCCTTAAACGGAATAGGTCCTTTTTCTCCTGTCCTGGGTAAAATTTAAAATGAAGGATATCTTTATTCGGTCACACATCGTCAATCATTATCCGTCATATTTTCTTAAGCAAATTATTAAATATTCCAAAGGATATCTAATAGTGGTTACGATACTCCTGCGTCCAAACCTGGGCCCCGTAACATAAAGGTTTGCGATCAATTGCTTATCTGATAGCGATAGCGATTGATATCAATCGAAAGTCTATGGCAAATCATGTACTAAAGTTTGCAATTGATCGCAAAATCAAATAACGATTAATCGCAAACCATTATGTTACGGGGCCCAGGAGACCCGAATTCGAATCCTTATGGAATTAGTCCTTATTTCCTGTCCTGGGTAAAATTGAAAAGGGATGATATCTCTTGTGGGTTAAATATCGTCAATCATTCTCCAGAATAATTTCTCAAGCAAATTATTATTACAAATGATGCATTACAGGCGAGCTACAACAAAATCAAGTTAGGGCATTACGATTGATGCAGAAGTTTGATCTAATAGGATATTCAACTGACTGATCGCTATCTGACTTATCCTGAAAACGAAAGTTGATCAATAAAGTATGTTTTAATTAGTATTTACGTCTTAAGGATGAACAAGGAGAAATTTATATCACACATGGGATTTCAAACATAATAAAATAGTTTAAGCTTGGATCATTCTGCTAGGTGTGATCGCCCTATAAATGTTCCATCTAAAATGCAATGTTTTGCAATGTCTGTCTCTGATAAGTTTTGGGAGGGTGTAGAACATCATGATTTATTAACATGATTAAAGGTCAATTAAGGTGCAAGGCAGACGTCGCAAAATTGCGATCTCTATCAGACTGTCCCAATACTATCATTATCAGTATGGAATACCATTCAATTCCAACAGCAGACGAATCCATAATATGATGTTGCACACGACGGACACATTCCCCTGGTGTTAATATTATGTTCTTATTCCTCTGGCGTGCCTCGTTATTTTAATAATAGTTGGGTTCACACTGATGGCCGAAACATCAAGGTTTTAGAAACTACGACAGTCCTACGAAGTTTAAACTCTAGAATAAATTGCCAATAGACATTTTAAAAAACGTCTCCGTCTGTTGTATTTAAAAGCTTGTTGAAAACTTATTTATTTCCTGAAGCTTTTCAATAATATCCTGTACCTACATGCGTTATTGTAGTAACAATATTCGCAGACCCGAACATCACAGCGCAGTGGAGTGTATCTATATAGTGACTGCGCTATACAAACTAATCTAATCATTATTATATCCCTTACACTAAGATCGTTGCATTGACAGTGAACAGGCAAGAAAAATGAATAGATTTGCTAATAAAGCCGTTTGCCATTGAATAGTACGAATATCAATTTTTCCCTAGGGAAAAAAGGTTACTATTTCATGCGTAGTCGGCTATGCGCGAGAGAGACACTGCTTCCCAGCCACACGGCACGGGACACCATTGGCGGGCTACGTTCGCATGATGTGCTCAACGAGAAGACGAGCCAGAGACTAGAAAAACAATTTATCAGATTATCAAATTATCGTTAAGACAAGGTAAGATTATCTGCTGCAATAGACTACTTTATTGTTAATGTTGTTGTTGTAAGAAGGGATATAAAAGCAATATACACTGACTTGATTCTCGGTACTGGCTAAAACTATTCGCACTCTTGAGCATCAGNACTCACCTTGGCGCCTTGTTTTTTTAGAAGAGAATGTGAGAAGGCAACTTTTACTAACTTGCTTTGGCGCCTTGTCTCGGACAAAAAGGTGAGAAAGCGACTTGCACAAACTCGCCTTGGTGTCTTATTTGAATCGAAAAGGCAACTTGTACAAACTCACCGTCCGGCTGCACGTAACATGAAATAACATATTTCCGAAAAATTAAGTCGAACGCTAATCCAATTCTCTTTGTAATGCTATTCAAATCGGATCCTGTTTTTTGTCCATTACCCACTTTATTTTGCGGAAATAGTTTATATCGTGTTTAATGTTTCAGAAACTACGTCAGTCCTATATATAAAAGCTTATACGCTCAGCGCAAGTTGTTCAGCTCGTTTCTTTGGGGTCGAAAGGAGAGAAAAAAACTAAGTGCAAACGCACCTTGGTGCCTTGTTTAATAAGGGAATAAGAGAAGGCAACTTTTCCTATCCCACTTTGGCGCCTTGTCTAAGACGAAAAGTTGAGAAAGCAACTTGAAAAACTCGCCTTTGTGTCTTGTTTAAATCGAGAAGGCGAATTGTACAAACTACTCGCCTTTGCGCTGCATGTATGAGCTTCCGGAGGACTGTCGTCATGGTCGTAGTTTCTAATACTTTAAACTTTCGCCTTCAAGTGTGAACACTACTAATATCATGTTCTTATTCCATCGGCGTGTCTCATTCTTTTAATATTGAGTGAGTAGTGAGATTTAATTGGCTTCGTCTCTCTATTGAATTAGGTAACAGGTTTCGCACGTCTTGTATT
>BQKZ01003621.1:1734-28295 GCA_036244855.1 Temnopleurus reevesii
TCTAAAGAACATTTTGGTACCATTTTTGTGTAGATTATTGCATGCATGACTGAACAAGAGACGATTGTTCTTGAGGAACAAAATGTCACTTGCGCCAAGTGGCTGGGTGACGACAAAAAACAGTCTTTGGTCGTACGACAGTTGGACAGATAATGGCAAGTTCAAACAAGCATTTGCAATCGCACACACACACACACACACGCACCCACCCCTCACACACGCTTAAACGAGCTCACACACACACACACACACACACACACACATACGCACACACACACACTCGGTTAACCACAAACAAACAGACCCACAAACTGCCAACAAAGACGCCCACATACGCGCACAATTCATACAGAGAAATCATCAAATAAACATAATTTTGTGTTTCGTCGCAAAAGTCTCTGGTGAAAATTATTTCTTGTGGGAAAGTTTCCAGTATTCACCAATCCATTTGCAGACATATCAGATCGAGCTATGACAGAATATGGAGGAAGATGCTTTTGAGCCTTGGGAAGATGGATGGAACGCTTCATCCAACATGGATCCATCATGCACAACGGTGTATCATCTGTCAGGAACAGGAGACAAGTGAAGGATTGAGCTAAGAATAAGAGTGACGGGCACTTAAAAAAAGAAACAATTTTTAAATGTTTGATTTTTAACATAATCTTTAAGAGACAGAGATGCCACTTTTCCGGAAATTTCCGGAATTCCGGAAATTTCAAATGGCGAGTAAAGTTTCCGGAAATTTCCGGATTTTGTTTACGCTTTCGCTTCTTTCATAAGAGTCCCTTTAAAACACGTCCGCGCTCTGCCTGTAGAAATTTCCGAGTGAACTAACTGATCGTTGATCTTTCATTTTGCACAAGTCTGCACGTTCCATTTCATGTGTATACGATACATGTACATTTTCCAACGTGCTCGCGCAATAGATCTTGTGCGCACGTGCGAATGCATTTTACCTGCAGTTTTTCATTGCATTCTAGCGTTTGGTCCTATCGCTCTTCCCCGGAGTTTCGGGGATGTGATCTTTGAATTTCCGTTGGCTGTACTTGGCTCGCAGTGATCTTTCGTTGTGTTCGCGCCAATTGACAAGATCAACTAATGCGACGATTTTTTCGCTGTTTTGTTGAGCTGTACTCGGAAAATGTCTCGGAAAATGTCTCGGAAAATCATTGATCGATCGCAAGATCCTGACTTTCGGAAACTTGACAAAGACGTAAAAAACAAATGGAAGTGGTCTTGGCTCGAAAAAAAAAAAGATGCAAATGATGACTATGTTTCTACGTACGGAAGATGATACGCCAGGTCTGGCAATTTAATTCTTGTGAACAACAGACCGATAAATTACGGACAATCTGGTAAGCTAAAACGATTTATCATTCACTATTTGAAGCAAAGGAATACTTGCATAATACATCGCAACCCATTGAGGGACGTGTAAAGAACGGGGCATCTCCATAAGCAAATTTTATTTTATTCATTGACATTGTAATTCACTGTTCCGTACATGCACGGCCGGCACCGATCGGGAGTATCGCGGCAGCAACATAGCGATCTCTATGCCTAACTTTCCAGGGGTCAATTCGGCATTGATCGGAGGTTTCGCGATCAAAATTTGGAATTCAAAACGGTCCTTAAAAATATTGATTTTGTACACACTTACGATTGAAAAGGTGACAAACCATGCGGTAAGACTAAACAATAATATAATTGCTGTATCAATTGTGGAAAGTTTGATACTCCACGATTTTTGAGTGATTGGACAAAACTCATTTTTAATTGATAAAAAATAAATAACACACAAGTTACACAACCCATTCATTGTCATTGACATTTTTTTTTTCACAAATATCAAAAATAAAAAATGATCAACGCAGAGTCCTCCACAGACTAGCTAAAAGATTTGATTGTAACTGAAATTAAGTCGTATTTGGGTTTTGGACAACGGATAATAGTGGTGTAGATGGTAGTCTACATGTTGTAGACTATGTCTACGCCCGCCGTGAGGGTCAGGATTTCCAGCAAAAGTTAACAATAAACATATAAGCTTTGTATTCATTGTGTTTTGTTTTGCAGAAAAAAGAGGGGAAAGGTGTTAAAAATGCAGCTTCTAAACTGTTTCAAAATGCTAAAATCTGTGAGCTTCGGGGGGCGCTGCCCCCCAGACCCCCGCCAGGGCGCTGCCCCTGGACCCCCGGCCGGTTGGGCGAGAGCTCCGTTCGCTACGCTCACTATGCTTCGCAAAAGTTCAGGAAATTTAGGCTAACCCCTGTGGCATCTCTGAAGAGATATGTTCATTCACAGATGTTACAGTGCACTCTTACAAGTATGGGTGTGTGCGTGTGTGCACGTATGTGCGTATGTGCGTGGATGGTTTTGGGATATGTCTGTGTGTGTGTATGTGTGTCTATGCTCAGCGGGTTTGTGAGACTTTCTCTGGTTACGAAAGAAAACTGAATAGGTAGTAATATTGTCGATAAGCTCTTACCACTTAGATTTTTGCACATGTGTGTTTGTGTTTGTGTGTGTGTGGGTGTGTGTATGTGGTTTATGTTTCTGTGTAGGTGTGTATTAGGTGAGTTGATGCATTTTTTTGTGTGTGAAATTACGTGTGTGTTTGAACGTGCTTCTGTCTGTCCATGGGACACAAGTTATTTTCATTGTTTTCATCTTCACTTAGCCACTTGGCGCAAGTAAGATTTTATACCTCTACCAAAGTTGTCTCGTGTGCAGTAATGCGTGCAAAAATATCAATAAATATGTTACCAAAATATTCTTTGGAGAATACTCTATCAGGATATACCATCAAATTTGGGATTGTAATTTTACGTTTTGAAGAGCATCAAAGTTGGGGGACATTTTTTTTTACTCACTCTGTAGTCTATAGATGTAGAGTTGTAATGGAAATTTTGCTACAGAATAAAGTCACAATTTGAGTGAGGATTAGGTTTGAGGTTTGCTTTATTGTGAAGATTTTTTCATTCCAACAAATGTTCCTTGATCTGCGTTATTCAAATTCAATAAATCCCTTTTGTTTTTTTCTTTCAAATTATGCTAATTATTCACAATATTTCCTTCCACTTACAACAATAATATTGGCCAATTTAGAATTGCTGAATACAGATCTTAATGACATATCCTATGATATATTGGTAAAATTGCTGATAATTCGAGGATGAGTCTGAAAAAAGTTGCAGCGTCTATTTGAGGTAAAATCACCAGATGAAAGCTAACAAGTGATCAACGGCTGCATACCAGACAATTTCTTTGCGAACGATTGTCGGATCATTTCCGCAATTGAGGTGTCATTAATAGCACATTATCGCAATAGCTATTATGCGACCCTACTGTTTGACCAGAAAATCTCCAAATGTTTGACAGAGGACATATTTTTACGATCAATTGTCGGATGATATCCGCTATTGAGCTGTCATTAATTGCATATTATCCCAATAGCTGTTATGCAACCCTACTTTTTGACCAGAAAAGCTCCAAATGCTTGGTTTTACAGAAGACATGTTTTCACGATCGATTTTTCTGTTCATATCCGCTATTTAGCTGTTATTAATTGCCTATTATCGCTATAGCAGTTATATGACCCCACTGTTTGACCAGAAAAGCTCCAAATATTTGACAGAGGACATATTTTTACGATCAATTGTCAGATCATATCCGTTATCGAGCTGTTAATTGTATATTAATCCAATAGCTGTTATGCAACCCTACTGTTTGACCAGAAAAGCTCCACATGTTTGACAGGAGACGTCATACGATGACGCATCATCGTCGCGATGGGCTTGCCCAGTTTGGACGGACTCCACGTATCACCCGGGCCTGGCCCTCTTTTGCCGTTAATCAAATTACAATGATATGACTACGAAATCAAACAACCAAAATGGACAAATTAACTAAGTTCCCCTTCAAGCTTTCATAATGTCTTTAGCAGAGCTGAGAAAAGAAAAGAGCTCCCTGTCATTCGGCAAACATGGCTAAGACTGATCCTACGTTTCTTTGCAAAATAACTGGAAGTGAATTTCTTTTTGTGCTACAACTATTGTAAAGGCCTGAATGAGAAATCTATTTTGTCTGATTTTTTTGTCATTCGACTTCAAAGTATCTGTTTGTTCAAGACTGTCTATCTCTCCCCATCTTCATTTGCTAATGAGATAATGACAGCTATGACAAGGACCGTGATTCATTAAGCGTGCTTGATTGGCAGTAATTGGGCTCGTTTATTTAAAGAGAATTTTAAAGTCTGGTAAGGATGGATGGTAATTTTCAATATCAAATATCCTGTATTTGAGCAAAATGCCTAGTTGTATGAAGATATATCATTGGATGAAACATGTGGATAATATTAGGGCATGGAGAAGACATATTTAGAGTTTCTATTTATGATCGAAATTGAAACCCAATTTGAAGATTTCTTCTGTAGCTTTATTGAGTCCCACATTATCCTTTCAGTGTTAGCTACACATATGAAATATAACTTCATTGTATGATCCAATTTCTTGAATCTAAGTTTGTTTCAGTTTACAAAAATTCTTTTTTATTAAATGTTAGATTTTATGTATTTTAAACACTTCATTATACATGAAGCTTTTTTATTTGTAGGCCTTAATTGCGTTCCTATACCAAAATTTGGAGCGCTCTTTAATGTCACTCGGCGGGAGATTGTTTCAAGTAGAATAATTGTCATCTAATGAGGCAGGATTCCAATGATCTTCATATAGAGTATTGCTCAAAACCTTGAACTTCATTCCAGTTACGGACATTTAATTTTTAAAGCTGCCTCGTTTGCTAGGTTTTCAATTATAGAAAATGGATATGAGATGAAAAGATAGTGAAAATTATCAATACTATGCTATATTTATAGGCCTTCATTGCGTTCCTATGCCAAAATTTGAGGTTGTTTGTCAGATTGTTTGTCAGAGGTTGTCAGATTGTTTCAAGTAGAATAATTGTTCACTAATGAGGCAGGATTCCAATGATCTTCATTTAGAGTATTGCATGGAACCTTGAACTCTATTCCAGTTCCGGACTTTAAATTTTTAAAGACGGTCTATTTGTTCTGTTTTAATTATGGAAATAGATTGTTGAAAAATAAGAAAACTTTCAATACTTTGTTTTAAGAGTGGCCTTTCAATTGACAACTGCATGTACAGGTACATTTATTCATTCAGTTCTTAATAAATTGATATACCTGAGTTGCCAACTGTTCTAGAATATGCAAGAGGTCAAGATCAAAACATGTATAACGCTACAGCAGGACAAAAGTGATCAAAAACATCAATGATCATGTGCTCAGCCATTCACTTGTGATGAAATCCGTCATATGAAAATACACCTCATTCATATTCCGGAACAGTCGGCATATCTGCATCTTCAGATTTTTTAGAGATGAAATACTTTAAAAGCCCATATTTTAATGTACATGTACTTAAATTTGAGCAAATTGAATTTCAGATCATTTCACTCTAGCGAGTTGTTATTTTCACATTTTGAAAATCATCATACATACAGTGTAAGTCTATAGACATTCTAATGAATGACAATTTAGGCTAGTTCACAGTCACAAAATTCACAAAATGAAATCCCAACGAAAATTCCTGCTTTTACAGTAAATGGAGATTTGNGTACATTATCTGAGCTAACAATTAAAAAAAGGGGGTCCTCAAAGAATGAAAGAGGTATGCCTCCCCCCCCCCCTGATTTGTCTATACAGTAAATGGTCATGTTTTACATTATTTTCATTTGCGAATAAGAATTCTGTTATTCTTGCAGGAAAAAAATTCCTCATGCTTGAAGATTTTTTTTGTGCTTGGTCCATAGCAGCCACCTGCTTATAGACCATATGAGGAGAGGTTATGACAATTTCAAATTATAATAAATGAAGTTTTCAAATAATAAGTTGAACATTCAGACACATTGAATTATGAATGGTCAATTTTTATTTTGAATGAATAATTTGTTTGAAGAAAACAAAGAATATTAATATCTACCACCAAATCAGGATCCAACTTTCCCCTAGCAATTGGTAAAAAGTAAAGGTTTCAGAACAGGTCATATTATGTGTATCACAAGTTGAACTATTATCACAATTTAATATTGCACTTGTTAAAATTTAGTGTCAGAAATACAATTTTGAGTTGGCATGTCTGCAAATCTATGTGATGGCTCGAGGCCTTTGACCATGGTGTATGATCCTCTTCGTCTCCTCCTAAATCCACCCTTCCTTGGCGTGTTACGAGGTCTTGGCAGGAGTGTAGAGAAGCGACAAAAAGTGTAAATTCTGATCGCTCTATTGTTGGTTTTCTAGATTTGATCTTATAACTGAAATTCTTTGCTTGGGTTTTATTATTGCTAATTTGGTGACCATGAATCCCGATTGTTTTCACTCATAATGCCCAGAGACTTGGGTACAATGATCCTTCAAAACATAAAAAACTGCTATTATATGAATTCATCTGGAATTCAGTGAATTTACAAAAATTCATGTATGCTATTAAAGATATTGTGTTTTACTTTAAACCATTGCAGCTGATTAATTTTGTCTCCTTCTAAGTCCACCCTTCCTTGGGAATTTCGAGGTCTTGCAGGAGTGCGGAAAAGCAACAAGAAATGTAAATTCTGATCGCTCTATTGTAGGTTTTCTGGAGTTCTTTTTTTGTACTGTTTAGCTTAAATTTTTGCTGCGGTTTTATTTTCATGACCAAGAATTCTTGAAAATTTTCACTCATAATGCCCAGAGACTTGTGTACAATGATCTTTCAAATCGTAATAAGAATCACGTGCTATGATGTAAATATGTCAGAAATTCAGTGAATTCTGAAAAATTGAAGTGTGCTTTGATATTTGTTTTTTTCACCATCAGCAAATGATATGTGTACTAAAAAGGTCTTAGAAAAATTGCCTTTTAGGTCATCAGAATACATGTATTTGGTGAAGGAGAAGAAACTTGAATTTAAACTTCTGGTGAAAATCTACAGCCCACCTTTTTATCAGTCCCTAATACGACCAACTTATTGTGTTGTATTCATTTATCTGTGTAATTGCTAATTAATAAAATCAAATATTTCATAATGTTTCAAAACTTTAATATTGTAGGTAGTAAAAACAATGAAATAGAATGAAATGAAGTGTGATGGGATAAATCTGTCAAGTTACTCTCTGTCATCGTTTCCTATTATATAAATGTAGAATTCATTTGAGTTGCTCTGTTTTATTACTTGAATATCTGATATGTGTGGTGATTCTTTAACAAACTGCAAGAGAAGTTCAACTTTACTGCTACCCAGATACTTCAGGGACTGCAGAACATCTTGAAAAAGTGGATGGGTTTATTCTAAACAATTTTTTTTGTTTACATACTGTCATATATTTGCATGCATGCTTAGAAAAAAATGGAGAGGCTGCAATCCAACAGTTCTGCAGTCCATGAATTCTTTGTTCCCCTTCCCCACTTTACACACAATCACTTCCCATCCATCCAACAAGTGTTTGAGACTTGAAGTCCTCTGCCTATTTAGAATAAGTATTTGAAGTAAATCTGGGTCAGAGATGATGGAATTAGCACCTACTTCTTACACTTTTGAGACTTCTTCTCGTTGAGTGTCCCAAGAATGTATAACTCCATGATGCTCTCTTTGCATTGGGTCATTTACACAGGAGAAAAAAAGTAATACAGTAAAAAAAAAATGTCTTTAATAGTGGTCACCTGACTATAGTGACCACCTATCTATAGTGTCCACCAAAATTGATTCCCAACAGATCAAAAAACATATATAACCTATCTATAAAGACCACCTGTCTATTTGCTCCATTTATATTTTCTCTGCTGCACTTTATATTCGGTTCCATATTATTACCATAACGATATTACTGCCGAGCCAGCCATTTGCACTTCAGCATTTTAAAGGATCAATTCCTTTCAGGTACCCATTTTCACATGGGTTTAGTGCAGCACAGTATGGATAAATTCTTGATGAAGGAAGTTAACGCCATGAGATGGATTCAAACCTACAAACCTCTACTTGAAAGGCAAGAGTCAGAAATACTACATTACAACACTTTGTAATTGACTATCAAATTGGTTATTCGAATTAGAATTTACTGGTAACCTTATGTCAGGAAAAGACATTTTGGACTGTAGAGTGAAATTGATAGTGTAAATGCTCCCTATGCTGCAATATGCTACTTCTTCACTTCTCTCCGTTTAAACACTACAGATAGGAAAGAAGATCTCGTCAATTATTTTCAAATCATTGTTAGACTCTTGAAAGGTCCTCGAAAATAAGGTCCTCGAAAATGATCCTTTCTTCCCCTACTCAAGAGGTATCTGACATTGGACCAAAGAGCTGTAACCTAAAGGGATGATGGCCCAACTCAAACACTAAAACACAAAAAAGATAAGATCCCTTACTTTTAGAGAGGCATTAATTTTTATCATAGGGATTCTAGAGATACAATTTGGCAGTTTTTTGTTCCTATTTTAATTGTATTCTAAGAAAAGTATCATTTTGAAGAGGTATCGGACAGCGGACCAAAGAGCTGTAACCTAGAGGGATGATGGTCCATCTCAAACACCAACACACAAAAAAGACAAGACCCCCTAATGTCTTAAGGTGCCTGATTTTTTTCACATGGGTTTCAGAGGCACAATGTCGCAGTTTTGCTACATAAAGTCCTAGAAAATTATACTTTTTTCCCTACTCAAGAGATATCTGACATTGGACCAAAGAGTTGTAACCTGGAGGATTGATGGTCTACTCAAACACCAACATACAAAAAAAAAAAGGATAAGACCCCCAGCTTATAAAGTGCCGTGATTTTTATCATAGGGTTAGTACAATTTGGAAGGTACTCAACTAATTGATGGTCCTAGAAAATGATCCTACTTTTCCTCTCAAGAGGTATCTGACATTGGACCAAAGAGCTCTTACCCAGGGGGATGATAGCCAAACTCAAACACTCATACAGAAAAAAAGATAGACCCCCTATGTAGAAAGTACCAAGAATTTTTATCATAGGGATTTTGTAGATACAACTTGAGCAGTTTGCTACTCTCCTAATTATACAATGTAATCAGAGAAAAGGATCCTTTCTTGACTTGCAGAGGGGCCTTACTTTTTTTTGCTGTGAATTTTATGGAGAGGAGGGTGTGAGAGAACACCAAAAACAAATACACTTGTAACAATCGCATGGGGGTTTATACACAAGGTGGTGCCCGAAGAGGTCCCTTGAAGCTCCCTTTGATAGGCTGCGGCTCTCTTCAGCGGAGTACGTTTGGGGAAAACTCAAGAGGGGGCTATTGTTAGTGACATCATTTAGAAGGTTTCTTGGACTAATCCATTGGATGTTCTGAGATTCATTGTTTTGTTTTAGCCACTTATGTTTCCGGTGGTCTATAGCTTGTTTCATATACAGACCATGGATTCAAAGCCAGGATAACTCAAAACAAAGCTGGCATTGAGTGTTGATTTGGGGCTTCAATGTGACTGGGGGTTTAACATTCATGGAAAACCACCCAAAAATGTATATAATCAATATTTTTAAAATTACTTCCTTTTCTTTATTGCAAGATAACTTAGGAGATATCAGGTGGCATATTGCCCGCATTAGATGAAAAAAATGTGTATTATTAATTCAATATTTTCAATTGTTCCTCTTCTTTATTGCAGGATCATTTAAGAGATATAGCAAGGCATTGTCCACATCAGAACAAAAATGTGAATTATTGATATCTTAATTTTTCAATTTCCCAATTTTCGATTGTCAATTTTTCAATTTTCAATTTTCCAATTTGTCAGATTTTCAGTTTTTCAATTTTTCAATTTTCAATTTTTATCCTTTTCTTTATTGCAGGATGATCTAGGTGGTATCGGCAGGCACTGTCCGCATCAGAACAAGGGCCAGTCGTCATGTATCGAGTCGGGGAGAATCGACGCAAGCTGCTGTTTAGATTCCCACTTTGACAGAGCATGTCATTACAGGCCGGGATTGATAACTGGGGTAGTGTGCTGTAAATTACCAGGTAAGGATAAGAAAGATACAGAGATGCCAACCGTTCTGGTATATCCATGAGTTAAAAATTTAAATGTGAATACTGCAACAGCTAGACAAAATGAGAGTAGATATAACAACAATAGCAAAATACTCTCAGTCATTCACTTGTATTGGATGCTATGAATTTGCCTAAAAATATGCCTCATGCATATTCTGGAATGGGAAACAACAATAAAGATATGACTATGTCAATAATTTAAAAAATTAAATACAAATATATAGTTAATGCGAATAAGTGTATTTCAGTCAAGGGATGTGTAAATCCAAGGCCTTTATGACAAGTCAATGGCCGAGTGCATGATTATTGTTGTCAAGTTTTTCTCACTTTATTTAGCTGTGACATTATTTACATTTAGAATTGATCTCTTGCTTATATATGTATGTACTGGAACGGTTAGCATCTCCACTTATTGTTGTGATAGCGAAAATAATCACAAAGAAAAAGAAACTGATTCACAACTCTTTCAAACTAACAAACACAGATACCGTTATGGAAGTTTAAAAATATTGCATAATATATATTGAATGATTCTGTTGTGATGGTGACAATATTTACAGTTAAAAAGAAAATGATTCACAACTTCTTCCAACTAATAACAGCAAATCTTGTTATGGAAGTTCAAGCATGTTCCAAAATATTTGAAATGATTCTGTTGTAATGGTGATAATATTTACAGTGAAAAAGAAACGGATTCATAGCTTTTTCCATCTAATAACAACAAATCCTGGTAGTAAGTTCAAGCATATTTCCAAATATACGAAATGATTTTGTTATGATAGTGAAAATATTTGCAATGAAAAAGAAACTGATTCAACAACTTTTCTCATGGAAGTTTTAAAAATGTCTCAACAGATATTGAATGAAAGTCCACAAGCTTATTCGAACTAATAACAACAAATCTGGTTATAGAAGTTCAAACATGTTCCAAAAAAAGTGAAATGATTCTGTTGTGATAGTGATAATATTTTCACTGGAAAAGAAACTGATTCATAATTCTTTCAACTTAACAACAACAACTTCTGACACGGAAGTTCAACTGTCTCGACAAATATTGAATGAAAGTCCGTGAGTAACTTTGTCCTAAGTACCAGTAGGCGGATTTACACTGCTGCTATTTCTACTTTTCAAATTTTCATTGTTTATTTAAACTATAGTGCAGGTCAAATTTTCTTCCTATTTTCATTTAAAGATTTAAAGATTTTAGCGGGTAAAATATGGAACAGTTTTGTAACTAGTCGGTGTGAATCCCCCATGTGACTATTTTGGAGCTGGAGGGTATCATTCCATTGCATCGATAAGGGGGTTGAAACACGCGGCAAAACAGACTGGAAAGACAAATATTTAGGCTGCAGTCCTCTGGTTTTACGTAGACCGCAAGAACAACTTGAGGCTATAGCGTGAACTTGAAATATTGACTGGATTGTCTGGTGTTGATTGAGACGAAGTAGTATTTTCAAAGGGAGAGATCAGAATGGTGTGTTGTTTGGCAGGGAAAGGAGAATTTCAACAGGTGGTGGTGGTGGTGGTGATAATAATGTTGATGGTGGTTTTGGTGATGGTGGAAATGATGATGATGATGATGGTGGTGATGGTGATGTTGTTCATGATGATGGTGATAGTGATGATGATGATGATGATCATGATGATGTTGATCATGATGATAATGATAATGATTCTAATCTTGATAATACTGATGATATTGGTGGTGAAGGTGGTGATGATGACAATGATGCTATAGCGTGAACTTGAAATATTGATTGGAAGGTCTGGTGTTGATTGAGACGAAGTAGTATTTTCAAAGGGAGAGATCAGAATGGTGTGTTGTTTGGGGAGTGGAAAGGAGAATTTCAACAGGTGGTGGTGGTGGTGGTGATGATAATGTTGATGGTGGTTTTGGTGATGGTGGAAATGATGATGACGATGATGGTGGTGGTGATGATGTCGTTCATGATGATGGTGATAGTGATGATGATGATGATGATGATGTTGATCATGATGATAATGATTCTAATCTTGATAATACTGATGATATTGGTGGTGAAGATGGTGATGATGACAATGAGGCTATAGCGTGAACTTGAAATATTGACTGGATTGTCTGGTGTTGATTGAGACGAAGTAGTATTTTCAAAGGGAGAGATCAGAATGGTGTGTTGTTTGGCAGGGGAACGAGAATTTCAACAGGTGATGATGATGATGATGATGGTGGTGGTGGTGGTGTAGTGTTGGTGATGATGATTATGATGATGGTGGTGGTGGTGGTTGTGTTGGTGATTATGATGATGAAGATGATGATGATGGTGGTGGTGGTTGTGTTGGTGACGATGATGATGATGATGATGGTGGTGGTGGTTGTGTTGGTGACGATGATGATGATGATGACTATGATGATGGTGAAGTTGCTGCTAATGATAATAATTACAGTGAAGATATCGTGGTAGATGGTGACAATGATGATGTTGGTGATGCTGTAGGTTGTGGTGATAATGCTGATGAGGGTTGTGTTGTCATACATTGATGGCGATGATGATGGTTCTAGAGGATGTGGCGATGAGGATGAGGATGATGATGATGATAGTGATTGTAATCTTGATAATAATGATGAGGTGATTATGATGGTGGTGTTGATGGTCATAATGATTTTGATTACGGTAATGGTTTGGAGGGGGCTGTATAATTTGATTTCTAGTGTTTTGTTTAAGAGTTCAAGACATTCCAAATCATTTTAAATTCATATGCTGTTTCATTCACAATACACTCATAAACACTCATGTCTGGATGGATCATAATCTATATTTAGCATTGGTTTTGAGTCCTGTGGTGCTGTATATAGTTTCATAACACCTGCATCTTTTGAGATGCACTGGCAACAGTTGACCCGGGATATAGTTTTGTTTTTCAGTGACGAGTTTAACGTCTGTGTTTTATATTGACCCTCTAGTCATTTTAGCTTCAGATTACAATGATATCAACCATTGAATTAGAGAGATTATTGCAATGAGTACCATTAGATGTACCAATGCCCTTTTGCAGGGAACAAAAAAGAAGTGTGTGCATTAAAATTTGTTTTTTAGATTAACCATACCGCAATTTTTTGTGTTTATGTTTATTTCTATTTTAATGTTGAAATTGAAAAAGAAACTCATGACTTCTCTTTTGAACACAAGGTACATTTACAAGGATGAATCAAGAATAACATTACTTGTATATCGATAACTGAAATAAATATTTACTCGATCAATGCAAAAGATTAAAAGGCATACTGAGTATGAAATCTCATATGTCTTCCTTCACAAAATCATAGCAGTGCTCACCTTCATTGGCCAATCTCTTTGTGTGTGTAGAACCAAGGAATTACCATGGATATCCATAGATTACTCTGATACTTCCTTAGTAGAGCTGGAGTTGTAGTTTAGAACATCAGTCACTCAATAATTTACATCATATTTCTAGTAAAACCTCCAGCAGTTGTCAAATGCCTTGTTAATGTCTTGTTTTTATGTCAATTGAGAAAAATCTCTTTTTGAGAGCTGTATCAGAAACATTTGTTCCAAAACATGTACCCCTAAAATCGATGAGGCCTATCTAGTAGTTAAAAATATACAACAGAAAAGTGGGTCTGACTCTGTAGACTAGCTACGCCTATCCAATCAAGGGAGATGGACTTTGACAGCTTTTAACCAATCAGATAGGCCCACTGGACCCTGTTTCCATAACAACTAACTCTTGGCTTGCGAAACTTGTTTCCTCCACTGAGATTCAGGTGGGTGCTACCCTGTATTATCTGCTGGATACAGGGTAATGGGTCCATGGGGAGGGCTTGGGCAAGGAATGCTTGGAGATAGTGGTGAGAGGAGGAAGCTAATTGTTTGAATAAAATGAATTTCTGGAGATGACCAGAACTGCCAATGGGTACAATTTTATACTATTTAGAAGGGTTTTCAGTGAAAATAGGACACATATTGGGCAAAATGGGATATTTTATGTCCTTGAGATACAGTATTGGAAAGTGCAATTAAGCAAGAATAGGATATTTTTGATATGATTTTTATGAACATGAGGTTGGCAGTTCTGGTCACAGGTACAGGTCAAAATGAGATAAACAAAATTCTCTTACCTTTATGATATTTCCCTTGAGAGTTATTTGAATTTCTGGCTCTTGAAAGGAACATTCAATTTTTACAATATTACTTGCCAAGTATAACAATTTGACCTTTTCATTCTAAGAGAGCTTGTGTCACCCTCCAATTTTGTTTGGCACAACTTAATATTGGTTGTCACATTTATTCTGGGAAGTATTGGTAATGATATTAGAGGTTTAAGATGATATGGTCTGATTTTCTTTTGCAGCAAAATCATATACATAATATTTAATTCAGATTTCTACGATAATTTGACAAAATAAATATGTTTCAAGAAACTGCGAGCAAGAGATTAGCATGGTATATTAATCTTATTATGTCATAATTTTACTTTATATTCAAGTTCAATAAAACACCCTAAAATGTGCTGAAATTTCAACTTGATTGTATGAAATAATCATTCTGAAATGTTAAAGATCAGCTTTCATAATATATTTATAGTATTAATTGATCACTTATGTGTCATCATTACTCCCATTTATTTATAGGGGATGTCTCGCAGAAGAGAATATAATCCTATAAACAAAGCATGACTGAAAAAACAAGTTTACGAAAAGCTTTATTTTCCTGCCAATATTTTAGGAAAGTTTTAAATAGTCTTTCCTCAAATATCGTAGCTTTAATCTGAGTTGAATGAACTAAATGAAGATCCACCTCAAGTCAGATCTAATTAAACAAAAAGTTCAAGCTTCACAGTTTGCGCACATCATCACAGGGTTGGTTAACTCCCATTTCATCAACGTTCGCTTCGATTAGAGGAAAGAGATTCTTTTTCTGAATTCCCCCGCGATCTCGGTTTAATCCTGCCAAATAGTTCTCACCTGACACGCCCATAGAGCAACACGAGCGAAGGCAGCGCAGGAAGTTTATGTATGGGACTGAGGGGCGTGTGAGTCAGATAAACTCCCTCATAATGATGGCTTAATTCTCGTTGCCCTCCTGCACGTGGTGACAGGTTGTATTTTTCGGATAATTTATTGAATTTACCTTCATTTTTATTGTTTTCTTTGAAATTTTAAGTATTCTATCATCTTTTTCATTGATTCTTGCTCTTTTTCATTAATTATTTTCTCTATCAGTCATGGCATGTGCCCATAATCAAGCTGTTTGGGACAGTCATAAATTGATGTGGATTGGTTGCAGATTCGATCCCCGGTTGTCTCCTTTCTTTCTTCTTCTCCTGCCGTAAATATTCAAATTTGAATGATAAATGCCGTAAAACCAAATTTCTCTATCTCTTTCTCCCACCCACACATTTTTAAGTGATAAAAGATGTGTTTTTAACATCTATATTTTTTTCATTTTACATCTCCTGCTCTTGATTATTTCTCTTGAAGGTAAATCACAATTTTTTAAAAGAATGAATTTGTTAGCAGATTGGGGGAGAGAGGGGGGATCCATGACAGTCTGCCCCCTCCCCCATGCATTCTGGTGCCTTATTCTGTGTTTATACTATTTTTATTGCCATTTGCTACCCCCTCGACATGCATCCCCCTTTAAACCCTAGATTTGCCCTTCTCCTCTATCTTTATAGGAGCCAGTAGTTGTTCAAATTGCTAATTTTCTCCGTCTCAAATGATTCAATGATTCTCAAATGAGGCCATTCTGAATTAATTTTGGCTGTTTTCCTATGCCTCTCTTTGATTATCTCTAAACTCCATCCCTCAAAGACTAAATGAAATGAAATTGATCCAAATCAATGAAATGAATCCAAATCGATGAAATGACTAATAAGGAATTAATCATGGCATAATTAATCCAGGGAATAGGATGTTTAGATTAGTAATAGGTCAGAGGCGTTACAAGTTCACACAGGAAGTGTCGGATTCACACTTTGTATCATTTTACAGCTTCTTACACATTTAAAGAAGAAATATAATTGTTTTCAGTGATTCAAATGTATGATGTTGCTTCCGAACAAGCAAAGTATAATTATAGTAGCTATGAAAGATGATATCTACCATGGTACAGCCGCACATGGTATTCCTTTAAACATTTAGTCGCAAAAAAAAACATGTAGAGGCATCATGATGTAGTTTGCGGTTAGCGGCTGCGAAAATGGCTAATCAACAGGGAATTATTTTATTTTTCACATTTGATTGGCATTTTTAGACATTGAGGAAACATTCTCAACACTTAAATTTACAGTGCTATGTGAAAAAGTTGCTACACAAAACATCTTTTGTATAGCAATCATGCTAAAATACATAGCAAATCACTATGCGATACCAGGAAAATTATTCCCTGATCAAGATTTTTGTTTCATGCATATTTTGTTCAATAGACCGACCAGTAACCAATCAGAATTGCTCTTTGAAATTAATAATTAATCACAAATCTTTATGTCATGGATCCCAGGAATCCAGTTTGCACATTATTTGTCGCTATGTTGGCATTGTCTCAGGCAAAAGTCATTTTCAGACATTTTAAAAACTTTTTACCCCAATCTAAGTCTTTTGTGCATGAATTCCGTTCCCAAAAATATAAATGAAAAAATTACAACTGAAATTCTTGGGCATCCAGACAATTTTTTTTTTTTTTGTGGGGGGGGAGGGGGCTCCTAATCGAGGATACATCATAATATATTTGAATAAGGGAATTATCTTGAATCTGTAATCCTGGATTTTTGTAAATTTATCAGGGACAAATCAGAAAAACAGTAATTTCATTTTCATCAAAGAGTTGGAACCCTGCCTTTTTGCATCGAAGAAATCTGGAATAATCACTTTTATAGATTGAATCTAAAAATGTGATGTGACTAAGATGTCATTAATCATTGCAATAATAATCCCATAAATACAGATATTGAGATCATCAAAAGGTCAATGTGAGATCTCCATCAAAGCGTGGAGATTTTGCGACAGCTCATTGATGAATGATTTGGTTCATAAATATTTGTCTATGAAATTAGTGAATTTACATATCTAAGATTGATTCATGTTGTGGTGTATTCTAGAAAGATATTTCACTTTGTCAATGTCATAATGAGTTTGTAAGATAAGTGTAAAAGTAAATGGAGATTTCCAAAAGGATAATGAGATAAAAAAAAATAAGTTGCATCTATAATTTCTTAGACTCAGGATTAGCCTCCTGAAGCTGTCTTTGGATAAAATTTTGCCAGAATTTGAAAATATAGTATTTTCAAAGATTGATGGATAGATTTTTAAATATTCTAGTTATTTTTACTGAAAAGGAATTGATTAAAGCACCAATTTACGAGAAGTGTAATGTCCTTTTAGTTTTCAGTGAATCGAACCTAATCCAGTGGATGCCTGTCACATTGCGACATTCTTGCACCTTCAATTTTCTAGTACATTGCCCAGTGTATCATTTCATAGGTTTCCTTCTAAAACTCTATGTTTCTTATGGGACATCAAGTTTTCTATAGTAAGGAAAACACCAATGCCGAGAGAGAATTAAGCAGGGACTAAAAGAAACACATTGAAAAGGTGCGGAAGTATAAGAGATATGAACATGATATCCATTGGGATGAAGGGCCTGTTCCTACAGTAGTCTACTTTATTCTGTAATATTCTTCTTGTTCATGATTGTAAAATAATCAGGAGTGCCACAAATGCTATGTTTATGGAAACAGTCTGAAAACATCTGTTATAAAGGTGTTGCTAATGTGTGATTTTCTTCCTAGTCCCAACGGAGATTTTATAACAGATTTCTAAGCATCCTCATTCTTTATACTTCATTGAATACCAATCAGCCAATGGTGTATTCATGGGGCACCTCCAGCCCATGAAGCCCTTTTTTTTTTCTTAGCATGAAATTATACAAGTGGAAGGGGTTGTCCCATTAATTTTTACACATTCAGATTCATTTATGCTTCATTGAATAATACAAGTATACACTCTACAATTATAAAGTATTTATCCACCTTTCCAAACAAAGAAAAAAGATAAAATAGGAGCAGAGAAATGCAAATTTTGTCTGAATTTAAGAGCAAAGCAAAAATTAAAAAGAATTAAAAAGAGGATAAGATAGGACTGGCACAAGCCTACAGGCTAGTTTAAATGTATGATCTGATCATAATATGGTTGAATTTAAATAAAGATCTTAATAAATTATGAATTGAAATTGAAACTTTACCCAAAGAAGCAGGAATAAGATGATATAATTCAATCAAAATTGCTTTTAATAGAGTTTTTTCCTCTATTGCCGTAATGACAGGAGCGATTGAATAATACAAGTATACACTATACAAATATAAAGTATTTATCCACCCTTCCAAACAAAGAAAAAAGATAAAATAGGAGCAGAGAAATGCAAATTTTGTCTGAATTTAAGAGCAAAGCTGATCATAATATGGTTGAATAAAGATTGATTTGAAATTGAAACTTTACATAAAGAAGCAGGAATAAGATGATATGATTAAATCAAAATTGCTTTAAAAGAATTATTTCCTCTATTGCCATAATGACAGGAGAGATACCGATCCTTTCTGCTCGGTCATGCTGATAATGGAGTTTTATCCTTAACAATTAAAGTCTCAGGAAACTTGTAAATTACGGATGATTTCCAATCATGCCCAACCACCCTCCACGCCGCATCAAGACCCATTAGGAGTGAAACCTTCAGACATTAGCACCCTCGATCATCGGTCGCTCGTTGTCGCGTCCCGAATAACAAACGCTACTTCCAGTTGAGGCTGATGAATAACCTAATTATGGCACGCAATGCTGGATCTGTTGATCAGCTGTGGTACAGCTATGGTTTTATTGCGAATTGTTTTCAGTCTGGGGCTTTTTACAAGAGACCATATCTTATTGTCTTATCAGTGGAATTATATTTTCACCTTTTAATATGTTGTGATATAATAAATATCTGTCAAAACTTGTGTATTCAAAAAGTAAATGAATAATTCAACAATTTTGTGTATTTTTGCGCAATAAGTGATTTTAGATTAGAGTAGCCGGAATTTTACGAATCAGTAGAGTCATCAAATTGGCATGAAAGTTTAAGTGTCACCATTTCCATATTCTAATTTGCAGTTTTTTTATTGGATTATTTTCTGGGTAACCATCTGTAATTCCTTAACCATGATAGGAAGAAAGAAAGACTGTCAAATCGAAGATAATCCTTCAAGACGATTAATTTAACAGGTTATTGTGTGCAACTCTCTTTCCATTGAAATATCACTGGTCTTGTGCTTATGAAGGTTTAATGCAACCCAACCCCTTCATTTTACTTCTTTCCTTCTTGGTGTGAACTAAGTGACCTACTCCAGATTATATTTTGGTTGCAGACGCTAATTGGGCGTGCAAGGGTGACACATCAGTATTCCCTTTACAGGCGATTCAAGGAAATTTCCAGAATGACCATGCTGAAAGACAGCCAGAAAACAGTTTTTTCTCAAATTATGAGATTGTAAACTACGATAGGAGAGTTGGTTTGATATGAAAACTTAATTTTTGTCAATGTTTTATTGGCGATTAGGAGTTTGATTGTTCCACATTTCTAAATACAGTCCTGTTGTAGTGAAGGAAAAAAATTGTTGGTGTTTTTTAAATATATTTTGGAAACAGAATTCATGTAGAACATAAGACTTACAATGGAGTAAACAGTGTTTTATATGATGCGCTATTTATCATTGACAGCCCAAAAATGATAAAAATTCCTAGGAATATATCAAATTTATCAAAATGTAAACAATTTTTATTTGCCAGAATATGAATATGAAACAATAAACTTTGCATTTGTTATATCATTCAACCTTGTATATATGCACAAGTATCTGAAATGTATATATGAAGTAAAATTTTAAGAATAATAAAGGATGAAAATTAGAGTATCACATGTCAAAAATTGGAACATTTTATGTGATGGAAATTTGAACCACTGACCATCTAAACTGAAATCAATATTCTATTTGCAAAACTAATAATTCTTTAGTAATCAATCTTGCATATGCATATGAATAGGAAATATGTTAAATATAAAGTAAATCTTCAAGAATAATAAAAGATGAAAAGTAGAGTGCCACTTGTCAAAGATCGGAACACTTAATGTGAACCCTAGACCATATAAAGCGAATGCTTAAGCGAATGCTTATCTCAAGGGAAGCTGGCACCATGCTTCAATTGTCTTTGTTATCCAGAAGGATGTTAACTTGTTCTGTTACAAAGATATGGACATCGTAAAGTCATGTTGTGGGGAAGGGGTACTATCGTAGCCTCAGGTTGGGGGGAACTATCTTAATTCTCAGCTGAATTGCATATAATTTTAGCCTCACAAGGGAGTTCTGCTTTATTTTGTACGAGTCTATTAACGTCTTTATAGCTTTATTAGGACGTTTCTTTCTTGTTGGGTTGTAATATCTCTGAATCTCTAGACAATTTTTGTCTTTTTCATTTTTGCCTCAGGCAGTCTGAACTATCATGCTTATATTTGGAAAGTGATTGTAAAAATTTACCCAGTTGTGAAAATAGTGCCTTTGGCAACTTTATGCCCCGGTCACATAGGACCCCGGAAGCAACACGATTCACCCCGACTCGATGTTCTGAGGCAGTTAACTGTAAATTAACAAAGAGTCGGGGTGAATCTTGTTGCTTCTGGGGTCCTATGTGACCAGGGCTTTAACATAACCGGGGTAAAAACTTCATACATCAAAATTGTGCCCCCACTTTTCTTTGTTTATTTTGTTTGTTTTTTTTGTTTTTGTTTTTGTTTTTGTTTTTTTTTTTTTGCTTGTTGGACCAAGGGTGACTCCTTACAGCATCTATTAGAACAGAAGGTTCTCAATTTTTAGTTGTTTTTTTTCCATTCGCTGTAAGGATTATTGTTTTCTTGAGATTTTCAAAAGAAACATAGTATCATAATGTGCATTTTAGTAGGAGTTCACTAACTTTCCAGCTACCCTCATACATCTTGAAAGCGAGAAGGTTCAGACAACATTTTTTTTTCTGTCTCAAGCGATCACCGAACAGGAAGATCATGAACATGGTTGGGATCATCTGGAAAATAAAAAGAGAATTCACACATAATACATTTACATAGCAACAGAATTAAACATTTGCACTGGATTGATGAATACAGTGATTGTGATTTATTACAAGATTTCCAATAGCATCTTAGCATCAAAGTGTGCATTGTGGTATGATTTCACTAACTTTTCAGCACCCCGTACATCTTGAAAGCGAGAAGACTCAGGCAACATTTTTTTTTCTGTCTCGAGCGATAACCAAACAGAAGATAATGAGCATGGATTGGGATCATCTGGAAAATTTTAAAAACGTTTTCACACAACATATTTACATAGCAATAGAATAAAACATTTGCACTGGCTTGATAAATATGGTGACTGATTTTTTACGATATTTCAAATAGGAACTTCACATCGTAATGTACATTTTCGTAGGAGTTCACTAACTTTTCAGCACCCCGTACATCTTGAAAGCGAGAAGATTCAGGCAACATTTTTTTTCTGTCTCTTGCGATAACCGAACAGGAAGATCATGAACATGGTTGGAGATCCTCATCATGACGTTTGTTCAAGAATCAAAAGGATTTGTGGTGGGAAGAGGTTTCCGACCTCTCCGAAGGTCGAAATCGTGAAGAATAACCATGAACATGCCTTGAAGTTGGATGTGGATGAATGTTCTATTTTTATTGCACAGGAATGTTTCTTTTCAAGAGATTTTGGGCCTTTAAAATTCAGAAGCAATTGAACTCACAATTTAACCATTAGAAATTTGTGAGAAGGAGATTGCCAATCGCTTCTTTTAAAACATAATAATAATAATGAACGGCTTTTATATAGCGCTTATCAACTCTTTATGAAGAATTCTCTAAGCACTCTACAATTGCAGCATTATTACCCTGGCTTTAGCCCGGCAGCCACTTCATTAGCACACTTGGCATTTCAAGGATTAAATATTCCTACCAGGTACCCATTCACCTCACCAGGGTTGAGTGCAGCGCAATGTGGATGAATTTCTTGCTGAAGGAAATTAACGCCCTGGGTGGGACTCGAACCTACGACCCTCATATGACATATTATTAGCAGTTTGAAATTTCTAAAACTACAATCTAGCATTGTTCTTAAGTATTCCTTCATGCAAATGAAGATATGTAAAAACCCTTATAAGAACTCTTACATCTCTTTTTTTTAAAACATTATTACTCTGATTAACATTATCTGTTTCGAACCACCAATCGAGCACTTTGGCATTCTATTGACATGAATATGTCTGGCTAGGTAGTGATAGGGAAAGTAAACTGTGACGAAAGGTGTTAATGTCTGGTGCTTGAAAGGGCAAGAGAGAGTTTGGTGTATCTGGTTGCAAAAGTCAAGTGGGATGCGAGATGTAGTGTCAACACTGTGGCATCATCATATTCTTATCTTCCANAAAAACGTTTTCACACAACATATTTACATAGCAATAGAATAAAACATTTGCACTGGCTTGATAAATATGGTGACTGATTTTTTACGATATTTCAAATAGGAACTTCGCATCGTAATGTACATTTTCGTAGGAGTTCACTAACTTTTCAGCACCCCGTACATCTTGAAAGTGAGAAGATTCAGGCAACATTTTTTTCTGTCTCAAGCGATAACTGAACAGGAAGATCATGAACATGGTTGGAGATCCTCATCATGACGTTTGTTCAAGAATCAAAAGGATTTGTGGTGGGAAGAGGTTTCCGACCTCTCCGAAGGTCGAAATCGTGAAGAATAACCATGAACATGCCTTGAAGTTGGATGTGGATGAATGTTCTATTTTTATTGCACAGGAATGTTTCTTTTCAAGAGATTTTGGGCCTTTAAAATTCAGAAGCAATTGAACTCACAATTTAACCATTAGAAATTTGTGAGAAGGAGATTGCCAATCGCTTCTTTTAAAACATAATAATAATAATGAACGGCTTATATATAGCGCTTATCAACTCTTTATGAAGAATTCTCTAAGCACTCTACAATTGCAGCATTATTACCCTGGCTTTAGCCCGGCAGCCACTTCATTAGCACACTTGGCATTTCAAGGATTAAATATTCCTACCAGGTACCCATTCACCTCACCAGGGTTGAGTGCAGCGCAATGTGGATGAATTTCTTGCTGAAGGAAATTAACGCCCTGGGTGGGACTCGAACCTACGACCCTCATATGACATATTATTAGCAGTTTGAAATTTCTAAAACTACAATCTAGCATTGTTCTTAAGTATTCCTTCATGCAAATGAAGATATGTAAAAACCCTTATAAGAACTCTTACATCTCTTTTTTTTAAAACATTATTACTCTGATTAACATTATCTGTTTCGAACCACCAATCGAGCACTTTGGTATTCTATTGACATGAATATGTCTGGCTAGGTAGTGATAGGGAAAGTAAACTGTGACGAAAGGTGTTAATGTCTGGTGCTTGAAAGGGCAAGAGAGAGTTTGGTGTATCTGGTTGCAAAAGTCAAGTGGGATGCGAGATGTAGTGTCAACACTGTGGCATCATCATATTCTTATCTTCCATCCTCTCCCTGTCTGTTGAATTGTATTGTATAGAAGACGAGACATTAAAGGCTATCTGAGGTTAAAAAAATATATATAATTTGTATATCACTTCAGTACATAAAATGAACCAAAACGACTTTATCCTACATGATACGGATAACTAGTTCAGGAGTTTAAGAAGCAAAGTAACGTCTCGTTCATGATCGATGCACAGAGCCTTATCCTGAGTGAGACTCCCTGCGTGTCGAATGCGTGCGTGTTCTTAAACAAGTGAGCTACGCTTCGTACAAGTCATTTTTAGATTTATCATGAGAAACATGTAAGTTTAAAATTCAACATTCTTAAAACCTACCCATGATTTAATGACATGGCATATTCAGGAAACTTTTTTTTATACTACCAACTAGAAAACTATTATTTCTGACCTCAGATACCCTTTGAGGGTATCTTTTCTTCCCATCTCCTCCTCCTTTCTCCTCCTCCTTTCTCCTTTCTCTTCCCTCCTCCCTCCTCATCCTCCCCCTTCCCCCTCCCCTTCCTCTCCCTTCTCCTCCTTCTCCTCCTTCTCCTCCCTTCTCTTCCATTCTCCTTCTTTTCATCATCCTGTTCCTCTTCATTCATCTGCTTCTCCTTCTCTCACATCCTCAACCTCCTCCCTTCTCCTCCTCCCGTCCCCTCCCCTCTTAATCTTTAAGTTTTTAATGTAGATCACATTTTGGCTGTTTCACATTTTGTACCAAATGTTAAACTTATGAACCGCAATTTCTTAAAATCCAACCCTTGCTTTACCAAATGATAGCTATCTTATAGTAGTGGAAAGATGTTAGAGCTCTTAGCATGCTCCTGGAGGGGAGAAGAACAGCCTAAATTTTCATCTTCAATGTTTGGTTGTTGTTTTCTATTTAAATTTTGTTGAATTTTTAAATTTTATACCCAAAATTGACATAAATTTACATTACTTTTCTTGAAATCACTCTATATCACCCCTTGCTGTGATGAGCTATCTTATCGTAGTTGAAAGATGTTTAAAGCTCTGGGCAGGTTTGCGGAGGGGAGGAGCACAGCCTGAATTTTCATCCACAATCTCTGATTATTGGTTTTTTTTAATCACATTTTGGTTATTTTTTTTAGATTTTACAACCAAAATTGAAACAAAGGAATATTATTTTTTTAAATCACTCTAAATCAGCCCTTGATATACTTTATGATGAGCTATCTTATCGTAGTTGAAAGATGTTTAAAGCCCTGGGCAGGTTTGGGGAGGGGAGGAGCACAGACTTAATATCCGGCTACACTGTCCGGTGTTGTTTGATCAAGGTAGTTTAGGTAAAGTTCATTGACATTAGAGATTGGGGAGTGGATATGGTGATGATCTTCAACAACTATTGGATACATGAATATCAAAGCATATTGCCTTCTAAGTTACTGCTAATCCTAGTTACTGCTAATTTTTTAATTTTGTGATTTGAAGTAAAGTTCATCAAAGGGGAATTGCTTATACATCAGTGTGCTGACAATGAATAAAGAAAAATTGGATGAAGAAACTGAAAGTGTGAAGAAAAGATAAAACATGTACAGGGTATACTTTTTATGTTTCAAGACCAACTTGATTAGAATTTTTGTTTTTTTCTGGTTCATTTTATCATCTTATCTTATCATACAATGTACATGTGTGTCTAATGTACAATATTTGTTTTTGTATTGATGACTGTCTTTAAAATTTTAAGTTACAGGTTTCAAGAAAATGGAATGACTTTTCAAATCTTATATTTTGTATACCAGTGTATGAATTTGCTTTGATTTCTTAGCTTTTTGTTGGTGAATTTTTTTTTTAAATCAGGGCCAGTAGATACAGGACATTTGGGGAACAGCAATGCATTCCCTATCTTCACCCCTGAGTTTGGGATGGTCTGTATGATGCAGAAGTTCAGGAATTTATGAGGGATTGACCACACCTTATGTGGGATTAGTGAAGACACCATTTTTTCATTTTTTTCCTTCTCTCTTTGTTTAAAAATAAAGGACAACAGAAAAGCTAATGAATTTAAGAGTCATATTTCCTGACAAAGCGAGTCCACTGATATATCAAATGCATAGTATGCTTTCTGAAATGAGGACCCATGTTACCACATATTACCACACAAATCGTGTCACCAGAAATCCCCAATTTTGCTGAGTAATTCTAGGATTTCTACCCTCAATAAGAAAGCCATCATAAAGCATGTTTCTAATGATTGGAAATGGTTTTTCCCAAGTCGATGACAGATGCATTATATAGCAGTGGCCAGTGGTTTTGTACATGTAGTATGCAAGTGATTTAGTAAAGATTTGCTGTGTAATGCATATTAAGCAAAATTATGTCTAGTCTCATTGATTCTCATATAATAATACTCTGCAATTTTACCAGTTTTATGGTTTGGTGACAGAGTTCTGTTCAGGTAATAATGTATGTACGGTATGTCTTATTTATCATAATATTTCAGTGGTGGTTTCCTAAATGAAGACAAACTTATTAGTCGCTAAGTGTGTTGCTAGAAAGTGGAGATCAATTGCAAATTGTGGTTGATTGGCATGCACCAATCAATCTCCGTGTTTCATTCACTATTGTTAGAAGCGCAGACTCAATTTCAATTTTCAGCCAATTTGCAGTTGATTTTCGATTGATTGTAACTTTCTAGCAACACCCCTCTCTGTAATGTAATTCCTCATGCATACAATTACAGTGATAAATTTATTTTTTTTTAATCTTTTATTTTTCTTACAACAGAAATCCCTCCTGCGATTCAGAAGCGGTTTCCGGCGGAGCTCTCCGTGAGTTTGGGGCACAACATCACCCTAAATTGCCCTGCATCAGGGAACCCCCCTCCCAAGGTCAAGTGGCTCAAGAACGGAGAT
>BQKZ01003621.1:29076-46984 GCA_036244855.1 Temnopleurus reevesii
AAGCTTAACTCTTATTCTTTACTATTTGGGCAAATTTAATCTTACCTGCTATGAGAAAAAAAGAAGAAACAAAGAAACCAATTTTAATGTGAATAGTTGTATTGATATTTTAAAATATTTTGAGTCTTCATCTTTGTCATATGTGCATGATTGGTATCAGCCTATAGAGTTGGTGATAAATTGTACTTATTTATGTCTGTACAATTTCCTAGAAGCTTACTGTTTGCCTATTTTCCCCTTATATCTGCAAGTTAAATACTGTTAATATTGTATAGCCAGCAAAATGAGTAGTCATCATTAAGTCAAACAAATAAGTTTGATTTAGGAATCTGTCAGAATATTCTACCAGTTATTGGTCTAAACATATTTGGTTTGCAGTCATCCATGATTTCTTGGGATTAATCAAGGACGATATTTTTATATTCCTTTTAATCGGATTGGCTGGAATATTTGTTATGAGTTGTCAGAATATTGCAGCGGTTTTGTGGAAAAGCAAGACCCTTCTCTTAAAAACCACTACTTCTATTTTTGACATTTTATTTATAGGCTTTGGAGAGTTTGTAACTTGTCTGCAACTATATATTTTATTTTCCTATTGTTTTCATGTCAGTTCCCTTCATTGTTTTGTCATTTCTCATCTCCTTTTATTTAATTAAGATGTCTTTGTATGAATTCTTTCAAAAGAACATTTGTAAATGGATCATTATTTGGCCCAGTGGTTCATGAAGAAAACACAGAGATCCAAAGCATTCCTTATGTCACAAAAAATGGGACCTTCTCCCTTCTGCATTCTTAACTAAAAAAATTATTCACAAAATAGGTTATGATATTAGATTATATCACATACGACCCACATGGAAAACCATTGGTTACCGTGGGTAAGAAGAAAAATAAAAGCACAAATATTTCTTGCACATTAGGGTAAGTAAAATGCTGAAAGTCCAGCCTTTTTAACATTTGAATAAGTAGTCACATAAGTATTCTGAATTTTGCTTGTCTATATTATTTATTTATATATTTATTTATTCATTCATTTATTTATTCATTCATGCATTTCACTTCAAAGGAAATGTAGATATTGTCAAAAATTTATGATATCATCATTGAAGTCTTTCATTCATAAAACAACGAACGGAAACAAAATTGTTTTTATCCCCTGCTTCCTTTACTCCATCCACCATCATCACTTGATAGAAATCTTCCATCTCTTGGGGGCTATACAATAGCTGCTCTAGCCTAGACATATCAAATGGAGGAAATTAAGATGTCAAATTCAGGCAAACAAGGGAATAAATATATTCTACCACAAGCGATGGACACTGCAGGCACTTTAACCCATTTCTGTTGGTTTGATGCAACAAACATATTGAAAAATGAGATTATTTAATTTAGAACGCTTGTTCGTCTGATTTTCTCATTTACCTACAGAAGTAAAAGAGCTTTGGAAAATACATTGTTATAGATATTGGCAGTTTGTCTGATAAGATTACTTGTTTCTTAGAAAAGAATACATATATATATATACTTAATTTCAATCCCGTTTGAAATGTTCTTGTGGATTGGACAATACTTGATAAATGGTACACCTTATGATCAATGCCTTTTCAATGTTTTTTTTTAATTTTGTCATTTTGAAGTAATATCCGTTTTTATTATCTTTTATAGTTTGTAAATTTATACATTCATTAATTTATTTTGTGTTCACTTGTTTGTACTAAATTGAGCCTTTACAGAAAATAGTAACCTCCTCTCCCCTCCCTCTCCCCCTCCACCTCTCCCTCCCTCTTGCTTTCAACAGAGAGATTTAGAAAAACATATCTTATTTGCTGCAAATACTATTAGCCATTTTGGTTGAAAAAGGGGGTAGGGATGCTGGGGAGGGGGCACCTGGGGAATGAAGCTACTGGACATTTTATTTCCAGCACTGTGTAGCTTAATTTAATTCTTTAATTCTAATTTTCCCTGTTCCATTTATCATCCCATCTGGGGATGTCTTGGCAGACTACTGTCTGCACTGTTTAAAGAATTATTTCTTTTGTCCCTCAAATAATAAATCTTTTTCCCACATTACCAAAAATATATTTCTTTTTTTTAGTTGGGGATATATATTTTCAATATTGATTATTTTGAGGTTTTCTTGTAATGGATGCTTCAATTTTATTTCTCTGTCTTTCCAGTGAGACATTTCTGTTTATTGAGTTATTTTTTATTTCAAAATTCATAAGCACCATAATTTCTTATGCAGCAAAATCCACAACTCTGATGATTGTCGAGTATAATCCCCTCTTCGCATTTGAAAAAAAAATGCATTGAAGTTTGAAGTTGATTTAAAAGTTTGTTTTTTAATTATCTCAAGAAATTTTTTAAGGAATTTCTGAATGTAGGGTCTTTAAAAATTGAAGGTTATAGATTCAAACTTTTGGCAAGGTATCAGTGTCTTTCAACAAGTTCAAGACGGTTTTGAGATAGGAAGGATTTAATTTAATGGAGAAAGTGCAGAGAACGAGAGAGAAAGAGATCAAAGGAATCAGTAATTTGTCAGCAGCATCCTCAAATATATTAATGGACTAGAAATGTCATATTGTTTAGAAACCGACTCCAGAAATGAAAATGATGAGTAAGATTATCTGGATTTCATTTCATTACCAATTTTGGAATGAAGCAAGAGATTAAAAAATGGGAGAGAGTAACTCCTTTTGAGGATATCCTGTACAAATCAATCGCAGCATCCAACAAGTTTCTATTGATTGCCGATGACCCTATTCCCAGCGAAATATCGGCGCAATCACCTTTTTATGGGAAGCCGACTCTTTGATCTGCATTGCTTTATGTATATATACTTCATACGATTCAAATATTGACAAAGAATAAACATATAATATTTCACAGCCATCAATCTATTGTTAGCTCTGTAAAGTAAGAAGGGAGGACCTCAAAAGATCTTCACATGTGCTTGAAAAGAAATGAAATAACATTTACGCAAGCTGTTGTAGGGGTTGAAAATGAATGGGTATTGACATGAACTATATATCCGGAATTCTTGATCTCTTTTTGTTGAATAGCAACCGTGCTTGATGATATTTGAAGACACTTCCTACAAAAACCAGTGTTGTAATAAACACTTGAATATCATCCCGGATAAATATATATTTTATGTATTCAAAAGCTATCGGATGGACTTTGAAGCTATTTTACTCTTGAGTATATTTGCTATTAGTATAGATCACTTTAGAATTAGAGGTCATTATGTGAAACAGAGAAATATTGAGATATTTTTGTAAATCAAAATTATAAATCTTACTCAACAGGATTGTGTCAGTATTGCACACCTCTCCTATGTACCTTTGATGTGTAATGTCAATGGTGCAGTAACTTTAAAAGGAAAACAGGAAGCCAACTTCCCCTCCCATAATCACTGTGAACACCCTTCCCCATAACCCATTTTCATTGATGGGGAAATCAAAAAGGCTTACATCAAAGCTTTTAAGGTGGTAATTTTATGATTTATTTTCCATCAAATTTTTATTTGCCTTGTTGCTCCAACCCTACCTGCCATGTGCCTCCCTCCAATCTACCAAATGCCCCCCTTGCCTCAGGATCATCTCTCTTGTTACCTTCAATGAGTCCATCCCCTCCCGATGTATCTCTAACGCCCCCATATATCCCGCAGACATACCCAATGCCCCCATTTATCCCCTCCCACAACCCCCACCCCCATGATGGAGCCCGTAATGATCGAAGTAACACTGTATGAACATGCCCTCACATGCCCAAGACATCCCCTGTTCCGACCTTATTCCGCAACTCGGTCTTAAAGTGTAACTTCACTCCTAGGCTACTGAAAAAGGGTTCGTATTGCGTTTTGTGTGCATTGTATACATACACACAACACATGCATACATTGATATGCGAGCGTGAGGTTTTCTCAGTGATATCGAGGTCCGTACGCGGCTACACATTACACAAGTAAAACAAGATATCATACTCCTCCATTTGTGACATTTAAAGTATCGAAGACATCAGTACTACATGCACAATGAAGGACAGACTGTTGTGNTTGTTGCTCCAACCCTACCTGCCATGTGCCTCCCTCCAATCTACCAAATGCCCCCCTTGCATCAGGATCATCTCTCTTGTTACCTCCAATGAGTCCATCTCCTCCCGATATATCTCTAATGCCCCCATATATCCCCCAGACATACCCAATGCCCCCATTTATCCCCTCCCACAACCCCCACCCCCATGATGGAGCCCGTACTGATAGAAGTAACACTGTATGAACTTGCCCGCCTCCCCCTCCCAAGACATCACCGCCTTCCCAAGACCTCCCACCCATCTCTGCCCCTTGATCAAGTCCCTGAATGTCAAGGGTAACTTTGAAGGGAAACACCCTTCCCCTTGAGATCGCTGCACTTTGAGAGATTCAGGCAGATAATCAGTTCCACATGGTAAATCCAAAAGACGGGCTGTAATATCTAGTTAGTTAATCACCCATTACCTATCTTTACCTACCATGCGCTCATTTCAAGCTTGAATAGGGTATATTTTTAAAACATATTCCATTTTATCATTCGAGCTCTAATATCTATTTATTTTGTGTCAAAGTATCTTTTTCCATTTTATTTTTTGTTTTCATTAATCTATCAAGTTATTTATACTTTTTCTTCCCTTTTCATGTCTTTACACATATTCTAGAATTTAATGACAACTGCTTTTACTGAATGAAACAAATTGTTGCATTAACACGATATAAACCATTTCCATAAAATAAAGTGGGTCATGGGACAATAGATCCTTATGCCATGCACTAAACTGTGTGGTATCCAGTTTTGATTTCAGTAGCATTACAAAGGAGCATTGAATTGGCATTCAATTTAATTTTATGGAAATAGATTATATTGTGTTCATTGCAACTGTTTCATTTCTTACTCAAATAAAATTACATTTTATAAGGCCTTCTCACTTTTGACAATTTCAAAGTTTTCAGCCATGATTTATGAAGTGCTGAAGCATGTACGTTGGAAATCACATCTTTCCTCCTGAGTAATGGCTCCTTTCCTATTTGGGATTTCCTTCGACACAGATACCCTCGTTATTCACAAGACGTTACTGTCGGACAGCGCGGAGTATTCCTGCATCGCCTCGAACACTGTGGGTTATGCCAAGGAGGACGTCAAAGTCAAAGTATCGGAAAAAGGTATGGGATGATGATGATGATGATGATGATGATAATGATGATGATGATGATGATGATGATGATGATGATGATGATGAATGATGAATATGACGATGATGAGGATGATGATGGTCCTGGTTATGAAGAAAAAGTAGAAGAAGAAGATAATTATGATGATGATCATCATCATCATCTCCTTCATCATCATCTTCTTCTTCATCATCAACATCATGATGACGATGCTGATGAAGAAGATGATGGTGATGATGATGATGATGATGATGATGATGATGATGATGATGATGATGATGATGGTGGTGGTGGTGGATGTTATGAAGAAGAAGAGGATGATAATGATGATGATGATGATGATGATGATGATGATGATGATGATGATTATTGTGATAATGACAATGATGATGATGGGGATGATAATGATGATGATGAAAGCAAGGAGGAGGTAGAGATGTGTAATATTTTTTACTATCCCCAAATTTTGTATTATTCTTTTCCTAAATATCAGGTTTTAAAAAGTGGTCCAAGACAAGAAACAAATGGATAATAACCTCTTGTAAGACATTTTATTTTGACTGTAAAAAAAACGATTGGCAGTGATACACAGTTTAAGATCTATATGCTGAAATCATTGTAGATGATTGACAGAAAATAAGTACAGCTTTGCATGAATTTGTGGTTTTGAGATGGTCAAAAGCGTGTGCAAGAAGACTAATATTTTAATTACATTTTATGCTTATTGAAATTGAAGTGGCTTTGCACTTTCTCTCAAACATCTGTGGGACTAGATTATAGGTTTTCCAACGGAAACTTGTCCCAGTGTTCAATCTAATTTGAATTTGCAGCCTGCATCACTCAAATTTATAGTTGAATTAAACAAGCATCAGTGAATATTTGTGCATGCTACCCAGACAAAGTAACGGCAATCTTTATTGTCAAGTATATATTGAACAAGATATTTGATTTGAAAATTTCAGTATGAGACACAACAATGTTAATAAATGCATTAATAGTTTCCGAAGGAACTTCTGCATTCTAGATGAAAATTTTACTACCGTGCATTCCAAAATTAACTTCTATCGAAGGAAATGCGATTGATGTGGTGTTTATAATACATAAAACAAGTATCATGATTTAAGTGTGTGTAGTTCAGCTGTTTTGGGAATATTTCTTTATCTTTAGATTTAAGTGCATTTTGAAATAGTTTTACCTGTCATTGTAAAATAAAGATTCAATTCAATAAAAGATTTTCCATCCATTTTGAATTATGTTCTGGAAGTATTTATACATTTCTTGTCCTTTTTCCAATCTTTTTTGTTGTTGTTGATTTCCTTGATTGATGAAAAAATAAGTATTTGTGTTAAACATGCCTTTATTATTTGGAATGTAAATGGCAAATAATGATGGTATGATAAAGGATTTAAGTCATTTGTTTCTCCAGACATTTGTCCAACTTTGCAACAACTACATAGATAATGGCTGTATAATTAATATTTCAAGGATTGTGTTATATTTACACCAAGCCTTAATTTTTGCAACTAAGGGAACAGTTTTAATGACTGAAATACTCAACAAGCTTAATAATATTTTGCTTATTGTACCTTGCCTTACTTTACAGCAATAAAGAAGGACATAGGCTGCAAAGATGGGACAATAGAGGGCCTACACCACATGCAGAGTATCGCAGCTTGCAGCGGAGCCTGGAAGGGGCACGTGAGGAAAGGAAAGGCCCTATGCGCCCATGGCTGGCGGGTGTGCAACCATGAGGATGTGGACTCCCTCAGACATGTATCGTGGTTGGATGCTACGAGTATGAACGGTTGCTATGCCTACAATGCAGCCAATAATGATGGTGTATGCAGAAGGTATATAATTATGATGATTAATTTTCCTTGAATTTTGAATGAATATTCATGTTTAAAATGATATATTTGCCATATGATGAAGCTTGTGAGCAGTATTTCAATGTAGTGATGGCAAAGATATTTCCTTCAGTATCTTTCAAATGTTTCAATTTACTTTTTCTCTCATATCATCCTCGTTGTAAATGAATCTTTGTCAATTAATTTTAACCCATTTACCACTGGAGCCGGAGTAGTCCCTGCACAAAGTTTATGGGAATTAGAGAATTCAGTTATCAATTGGTTAATGTATGTATCTTCATCTTTCCCAGTTGCACAGGGGAGCCTGGCCATGACATTCTGGGTGGGGTCGGTCGACACTGCTCAAAGAGAAAACAGAGACACGACTCCTGCCTGGGGGAGGGGCGCATTGACGTGTTTCCGTCTCATCGTGAGTTCATGTACGAGATGGTGGACCGGTGTTCGTTCCAAGAGGGTCTCCTTTCTGGCGTACTCTGTTGCAGGATACCGGGCAGGACAGATAGGAGGAAGGGAGGAATAGCCGGTCATGGCGGAGCAAAACAAAGTAAGTTTTATTGCAGCAATTTCACATCTGCCACTCGAATTCCCAAAATGGTGGTCATCAGTTTAATTTGATTTTACAGCCTACTGTTACCAATTCATGTCGGAATATTTTTTTGTGACAGAAAAAACAACAAAATCAGATCATTCATTGAAAAACAGGATTTTCCATGCTATACATTCATGAATCATTTTATCAAATTTGGAGAGAGAGTAAACTTCATATCCAGATTTGGCAATCCAGGGAAAATAGAGATTTAATAATCTGTAAGGATTCAAAGAATTTAAAGGATCTTTCCCATTCAAAGGGTATTTTTTTTTTTTTTAGAATGCAATCCTTGCAAACATGTTGAAATGATGATGATTATGTTGCATATGCTGAAGAAGCTTGATATATTATTCTTGTTCATGAGAAGCATCTAACCTTCGGTGCAATACTTTGGCTAAAAGTTGAATCAGGAAGTTTTTCATTATGCTGCCAAATGTCAGTTTTTTCGTAAACTTACAGCTAAGGCATTTGGGTTTGGCAACAAATCTTGAGTTTCAAAGATGAGATAGAGATTGTAGGTTTGAGCAGAGGTGAAAGTGATTCAAAAGCAAGGGAAAGAAGAAAGAAATCAAGAGTGTACAGAGAGAGAGAGAGAGAAAGCAAGAGAGCGGGGATGACATAGAGAGTGGGGAAAGAAAGAAGGGATGGTGAGGAGAGAGAGAGAGTTAGAAAGAAGAAATTAGAGGTGTGGACAGACGTGAAGGGAATTAAAGGGAGTAAGGACTTTATAGAGTTAAGTAGAAAACGAGAAAATGAAGATTTTAAAAGATGAGAAGAAGTTGGAGAGAGAAATGATAAAATAGAGAGAGGCAAATAGATGGATAGAGAAAAAGAAGACAATAAACTATTTTAGAGAAAAGGGGGAGACTGTGGGAGAAATAGAGGAAATACAGATGAGGAAGAGAAATAGAAAAGGTTAAGTAATGTGGAGGCAACACAGGAAAACAACAAAATTGTGTGAAGCCACTGGTACTGAATTTTTATGTATGGGCCTATGATATTATCCCATCATGTTTCCTTTGTAATTTGCTTCTATAATTCTAAGTATATTCTTACCTTTCATCTTTGTTTATCTTCCGTTATTATAGTGTACTAATTTGTTCTAAATGTTTTCATAACTTCAAGAGAAGCTTTGATCTAGGAAATCTTTAATTTTAAAGGTCTGAGCTGCCTAATCCTAAGATATCTTTAGATCCCGTCGTCTCACCGCAATAACATCATGATCCAAAATCTATATGCTGTTAAATCAAATTCTTCTGAATAAATGCCAAAGGTGTAAAGCAAGTCTGTTTCAATTCTCCTATCCCATTTAAAAGACTGAAGTAGATAATAGGGACTTTCATATTTGATTTAGTGATAATGACAATATATAGCATTTAAACACGCCGTCTCTCTAGTCACCCTATTCAGAAGTGTGAGCAAAATTTTCTACTATTGATGCTGGGCCATAAAATAGCTGCCAAGTAGGCGCTTTGGCATTTATAGGAATAAATTCCTGCCAGTACTCATTCAACGCACCTGGGTTGAGTGCAGCACAATGTGTATAAATTTCTTGCAGAAGAAAATTGATGCCATAGGTGAGATTCAAACCCACGACCCTCGGGTTGAAAGGCGAGAGTCAGAACCACTACACCACATTTACATTTGTTCTTTGGATCACTTCTTTTACAAATATAATTATTACATTGTATTGTATTGTACTTTATTTACAATTAGAATAAAATGATGATGAATTGAAATGAAAATTTAATTGGTATGTGTAAAGGTTCCTTAGCTATTTTTGTTGTATCATGAGGTGTTGCTAGAAAGTTGGAATTGATTGTAAATCAAGTGCAAATCATTTACAAAGTGAAACACACCTTTTCATTTGTACATGGTCTGCACTGCCATCAAAATATGCTTGACAATTAACTTCAACTTACAATTCATTGTAACTTTCTTACAACACACCCTGTAGTCTAATCTAAAATATGATATGTCTCTAAAAATAGATTGAGAAAATAAATCAACCAACCGACCATATTTTTTTAATGGGTATCAAAATATTTTCCTTTCGCCTGATGAATTTAGATTGAAAAACAATTGTCTTAATCCCCACTATCCTTTACGATATTTCCTCTCCTTGTGATACACCTTGAAAGTCTTACAAATTTAAACGCTCTCCTTCAAGATTTAATTCCAAAATCTCTTTAGTCATTGAAAGCATTAGGCATTTACACACCAAGGGTGCCTGCTTATCATCGATAGGGAAGTAATATGCACAGTTTAGGAAGTAATATATCTGGCGTTATCCTGCATGCATGGCTGTTTGCTTCCTAACAATATCTAGAGTCATTGAATATGTGAAGGATTTGAAGGATAGGTATGATAATCAGTTTAAAAATTATTAGATTTTCTTGAGGAAGTAATGCATTTTAGGTAGTCCTCCCGTAAATGGTGGAGATATCCTCTTAAATCTTTTCGCTCATTGAAGTGAAAAACAATAGTGGAAAAACATTTGTTCTTCTCCTCATCCTTTGAAGAATTACGAGTTAATTTTTTTTAACCGTTGTTTTGGGGAAGTCATGCTTCTCACGTGATTTTGTTTTTCTCTTGGAAATGTCTTTTCAAATCTTTTTGATCATTGAGATCATTAAACTTTTTTGAGAACCAATGAAATGTTTCAACTGCTTAGGAAGTAATTTTCTAAGGTCATTCTTTCCTTATGGTGGAAAGCAATCAACTTCATTTCTTAATTTTTTAAACTCCTTATTGGTTGGTGTAGAATATGCATCTTCCAAAACATTTCACTGCATTTCTCTGATTATCGGCAGGATAACAAATACCTGTAAAAGGGGTATAAATAAACCAGTAAGGATTGGACCTTCTCTTGTGAAAAGCTACCATGCAGGTGTTCCCAATCTTGCCCTAATTACCCCCTTTATGATCATGTATTCATATCCTTCGGGACCTATTCAGAACAATTTCCTTTTCAGATTTAGAACAATCCCTGAGCCATGATTAAGGATAATTGTATAATGTGATGAAAAAATTGGAATTGTGCTAATGGTATGTGTCATATACCTGTATATTATTTCTGGTATGACTGTGTTGTTTTAGGAAGAGAGAGAGAGAGAGAGAGAGAGAGAGTAGGAAAGAAAAGAGATGTAAAGAAACACATGGAAGAGAAGGAAAGGAAAATGAGAAGAAGAGAGAGGGAGAGAGGAAAAGATAGGGGAGGTTAAAGAGATGGTTGGATGGATGATGATATAGGGAGTGGAATTTATGTAGAAAATAGGAAAATAAAGAGGTAGGAAAAATGAAGGAAGAGAGAGAAAAGGAAAGACGAGAGCTGTTTGCAATATAGTAAGAAGGGGAATAAAAAAATTTAAGGACCAAAAGGTCGATAGAAGTAGCAATGATTAAAAGTGGACTAGACTAGATTAAATTGAATTCAGGAGAATGGAATTATAGGAGAAGAAAAAAGACTTATAATTAATAACGATTCAACTACAATGCTTGGAATCTAGTTTTCACACATTACTTGTTGCTATCTCGGGCAAGCCTCTGGCAAGTTTTCAAGTTGTCGGGAACACCCTTTATGGACACACAATGCATAACATCTGCATCTATTAGTATACCCACCTATTTACCTTTCGTTTCATTTGTATTGATGATGCATTATTCCTCTCATTTTTGTCTTATTCTTTCGCCAACAGCAAATGCACTTTGCGATTCGGAGTGTAAGAATGGTGGTCGATGCATCGGAGCAAACAGATGCTTGTGTCCGGAAGGATACAAGGGCGCCCTCTGTCAAATACGTAAGTACAATCCACTCATTTCAAAGAAGTTTTTCTCTCTCTCTTAGCATATTTTTGTTAGATAAAAGCTCGAATCAGCTGTTATTTTTTTCCTATGTATTGTTAATGTAAAGTATGCCTTTATATGCAATGCTTTGTATCCTCTGGAAAAAGCGCTATATAAATTCATTAATTATCAATTTTATCATTATTTGAAATTTAGTCAAAAAACTAGAACAGACTTTTTCTAGCAGACATATTTTGACCGTAATTCGCCGTCATGATTTATTGCAGTATTGTAAGTAAGGTTATTTCTGTTACCATGTAAGCTGAAATTGTTACTAGTGTTTTATTGTTGCAAATTTTGCAACTATGAAATGGCTAAAAATTTTCACTGGTTAGAATGCCCATAGACTTTTGGACAATTTGGCCCTTTGTGGGGCGTTGTCGACAATATTGAATAAATTCTATCTATCATTACGTCACCCAGCGGAATTGATCACAATCTTTCAATAATCTTTCAAGATGAGAAAATTATCACTCACCAATAAATGTGTGAAAAGGTCTGAAATTCAGTGAATTAACTAAAATTTATGTAAGCCAAAATATTACCTTTTACGGTATTCAGCTAGATTTTACCACCATCTTTGCCTGAATGAAGATTTACACCGGTTCAAAGAGCTGTGTAATTTTAATTTTCAATGCTGAATTTGATCCATTGTGTCTAATAACCAGTGATTGTTTGAGGCCTTGGGTGTTTGGTGAAGCAGTTCATAAGCTACCGGTGATTTTACGAATGGATAATTATCAATTCTTGTCGTAAACGATCAGGATTAGCTCCAAAGAACATGATTAGAACATCCATTGAAAGAACAACATTGAGAAATTCCTCAAAGGAGGTTGTTAGTTTTAAGATATATAAGAATTGCAGGTAGAACGCAAGAATACTCACAATTATTTGTGATAATTTGTATTTTTTTTGTCTTACTTGATTTATATTTGTCTTTTGTATTTTGTGCTATTTTGTTTTTTGCTTATGTTGCAGGGTCCCCAAATATAATAATATTTTGCTACTGTAGGGCATGCCTTGTATTAAAAAAAATTAAATGAAAGATGAATGAATAAATTAAATATTTGATAGATAAATGAATTCATAAATATATTTAAAAGTTCTTGATTCTGTTGAGCAGGCCCATTCATTAAGGCTCTTGCCTCTAAATCGGAGTTCCTAATTCAATTCCTCATCAAATTTCTTTCAAAAGATGGGAGTTGCTGCTACCCTGTTTGGCATTCAACAAACAGTGGATAGAGCAATGTTAAAACTGGCACTTCACAGTGACTGCCGGGCCCATGATCTAAATGGGCAAAAATATTTCTACCAAGTTTCATTGATAAAGTTTATTGTTCACTTTATAGAAACAGTTTTGTACCTCCACAACCATAAAGTGATACTAGTGGTGCCATAATTGGGGGTTGTCTGTCAGACAAAAACTTGTTACCACAATAATTTCAGAACCGTTTAATAGAATTTTACCAAACTTGGGTCACTGAGGGATGTACAAGCGTATGAGGATGAACTGATCAGATTTTGGTTCAGGGGTCAACAGTCAAAGGTCAAGATGAAGGTGAAAAATAACCCATAGCTTGACTCTGCGATTACTTCTTGACAACTGAACACCTTTCTCCCTAATGTTCAACTCTGATAGACTGATTAGAGTATTGGTTTAGGTGTCAAAGGTCACAGGGCAAAAAAACATGTAAAAAATCACGGAAAATTGCTTGTTACTGCTATACCTTCAGAATCGTGGAAATGATTTTAACCAAACTTAGCTCAAGTATCTATAAGCATGTGAAGATGAACTGATTAGATGTTTGGTTCAGAGCATAAAATGTGAAAGATCACAAGATCAAAAAATTATTTAAAAAAACAAAATGTGATATTTTTATTTCTTTTAGCTGTCTGTGATCCAGAATGCCCAGCAGGCAGTGACTGTTTGAGGCCCGGAGTTTGTGAGTGTCTACCGGGTAAAGAAGGCAGAAAATGCAGGAGAGAAGAGAAATCAAGAGAGAAAGAGGTCTCAAGAAAACCATGTAAGTAACAATGACAGTGTTCACGCATTCCCTGGGTGCATCTCTGGATGGCTATGACATAGATTGTTATCTCTCTCATAGGTGAATGTCAATATACAAGGGTTTTTTTAATGTAACGCACTGTGGGAGATTAACGATTCAAGGCTGCTCTCTAGCCAAACACCTGTGACATTAGCTGGGAGATTGTTTAATGCGCATTCCACTGAGGAACTGGTTAAGAGTTGGTTTGCAATCGATTTCAAATGTATAGCAATGCCTCCCTTAAAATGACAGAATCGTATTATTTTGTCTTTCATTAAGAAGATGCCTTCGAAATCCCTCTCCATCATGATATTCTAACATAGATTCTAGTCCATTATATTCTCCAGACTACAATTTTGATAAACGAATGATTAAGTAAAATTAAATTTATTTCCCTTTGATATGGAATGACCATAGATATACTCATTGGAATAGTAGAGAGAGAGGGGACCAATATTAAGAAATGATTCTCCAGTTGCAAGAATTCATCACAGAATATATTTCAATTTCTCACTAATCTACACATATGATTCAGATTTTTGAATATCTATATCTGCATTTCCTCATGTTTCATTACAAGCATATTGCAAAAATATGTTTTTTGTCTGTTAGTGACCCAATGACATGGTTTTAGCTTGCCCCTTCCTACATCCATAGAGACATACCTATCACTTTACAAGGACAAACGAGAGGATAATGCTCTAATCCCACTGGCTTAGATCCACTCAGTTGCTTCCTTAGCATGGGGTTAATCCATGGATTAAAGACACGGAAGCCCGTTTTAATCCCGGCCCACTCCATTAGGAATGGATATGGTAGATTGACTTCTTATTGTGGGTGATTTTTTAATTATCTTGAATGTTCTCCATGTAATGGAAATTTTGATTCTTGTAAAGAATTTTCATGGATTTCTATAATTTAAAAGTGTTTTCGTATTTGCTAAATTTAGTTTTCAACGCAGGTCATTGTTTATTTTAGCTTGTGTGACGCATGCTTCCTAATTTGGGGTTGGTCATACAGAAGGAACAGAGGGAATTACAGAATTTAGTTGTCGAAGGGTTGATATTAGAAATATGTCAATGTTATCTCCGTCCCTTGTCATGCAATTGTGCAATGATCATTCATCTGCAATGGTGGGTTTATTAAAAGATGCACATTTTATGCATTGACTTCACAATTTAGGTTGTTCTTGACAATCTGAAAGATTGCCCAAGGCTTGCCTGACATAGCAATAAGTAATTTATTCTAACTAGATTCAAAGTATCGTAGTTCAATAATTATTAATTTGTTTAAATTTTACTACGCAACTACGTTCTTTAGCAAGAAACATGCATTATTCAGATTTTTTTAGTAAACCTGCCGATTAATGCATCTCGTCTGCATAAAGAGCTAAGAAAACTGTTTATAAGATGTAAGAACGCAATTTCACACCACTCTCTATAAATTTAGAAGGCCAGTAGTCTTAAAGGACATGATTAAGACCCGAGCTTCCTTTAACAAAGGCCAGACCTGGTCAAGTCATCAATCATTTTAATTATTAGATCTTAATCTTTTCAAAAAGTTGTTTGTTATCACTCTATATCATCTGAAAGTGGATGTAATCTACAACTCCAGCAATTATATATTTTTTTTAATACGAGGGGAGTCCCCCGAGATTCATAATGGGGAGTTCCCCTGTGATAAATATAGCCACAGGTTAGGGATGGACAGAAGTTGTCCGAATCAATTATTCATCACGCAAGATGTGAGATTAGATATCAAGGGCAAATGGGAGTAGAAATGACGCCTTTTTGACACCCATAATCGAGGGGAAAATATGTGACAAACAAAAACAAACAAGGGTCACGTGGTTATCAGTTTCATTTGTTACCTGATGAAAAATTTCCAAATTTTTAGCAAAGGTGTAGGAACAAAAGGAACAAAACTGAGTGATTATCTAGGCCATTTTCTGTCATTATTGCAATTGTGTATTATTTTTCCATACCCACAGAAGGGGCTGTTTAAGAAATAAGGTCATTATCATCATGAGATCATTATCGCTGGCATTGGGCTAAATGCATTCAGAATTTTTTATGAAGTCAGATAGAGCTTGAGCAGAATCTTAATCATAAGCAAGGTGAACACACAATTATATAGAAAAAGATACGCCTTGAGCACTCAGCAGTGAGAGTGGATATGTGCGCTATATAAATTGCATATGTTATTATTATTATTCTTATTATTATTATTTAGGCTTATATTTTTCTGTCCTTCCAAATAATATTCTTCAGAATTTGGTGCTCATAATTTTCGTTCTCGTTTACGAAAGAATTTATTTCACTTGAAATAAACATTGCTAGACAGTAGTTACGAGTTCTTGTGTCTACCTAGATAAATGTAGGAGGAAGGGTGGATGGAGTATACTTGTTTCCCCCAGATTCACTCAACAGTGTTCAGAAGTGAACCATATAGATCTCACATCAGATTATGTCCCGTCTAGCTGATCTCGCTATCGTCTTACAGTCATGTCCATGTATCGGAATTCCGTACCCCTCTGGCTAAACCGCCCTCTTCAGCCAAGCCAGCAGTGCATGTCCTCCTTTCAACGCCATCACGGTAAAATCCACCACAAACTGCTTCATTAGAATCCACAAACTTAAAGGCAATGACTAAAGGCCACCGCACATTACAAGACTTTTAGGGGGTGTTGTTCAAAATCAACTGCAAATCAACTGCAAGTTTGCCAAATTGTAACGCGCATTTTTATTCGCGCACAGTATGCGCATTTCACAAGTCTCGCATGAAACAATGATTTCGATTGGCATGTTCCGATGAACTGAAACTTGCGATCAATTGCAACTTTTGAACAACACCCCCTTAGTCATACAACCTTACGACCAATTTTGCAAACCCTGAAACACGCTATAATACATCGTCTCAAGGAGATTTACTCAATAGTTGATACTTCATCATGTTTAAAGTATCAAGTACTTCGCCATGAAGCAACATATTATGTTTGCAAATAAAGGTTGTACGACTAACAGTTGTGTAGTGTTAGGTGGCTTTCAGATTGGCAAGAATCAAAATAAAATCTAGCTGATTCAGTCATTTCTATTTTCATAATTAGAACCATTTGGTAAAACAGAAATTTCCTGAATTTAAAAGTAAATTGCTCTTGTATATTTCAAGATAGTAGCGATTTAGAACAAATATTTCATCAACACTCTACTGCAATGCACCATGTGTAGATAAACCTCCGGAGGTAGCTGAGTAGAGTGTGGTCATTCTGCCTCCCAAAACCGCATGCTTTCTGAACGAGTGCTGATTCATTATTCCCTTTTGGGAAAGTGAATGATTATTTCATCATTTCATATATTCAGATATTATGAGTTACACGTACATATGCAATGATATAAAGAGAATCACACCCAGATCATATTTTGAGAATATTCAGAGTTGCTAAATAGTGCCTTTAAGGATTTTATTAGTGTCATCCAAGTGTAAAAAGATGTCACTGGACATTACGTCTAAAGAATAGCATTTACCCAAAACCACTAGTTTCCATGTGCACGTTTGGCATGATTTACCAAATTCTCGGTACCAGGAGCTGACACCAAAAGAGCTTTGGTGACTTTTTGAAAGTATCATTTTCTTTTTGGTTCATGCTTACCTCGGCATAAATTGTTAGATCATACTGTTATCTTCACACATATCCGACCCAGGTAGTTGAGTAATTCTCTATTGGAGTATATGAAAACTTTTTTCAAAGGGGGTAATTTTTGTTTTATTTACTTATAATACATTTCAATAGTTGATAGAATAAATTATTTGATAATTTTTTAATGATAGACGTGACAGTGGAAAAAAAGAAGATATTTTCAGGAAGTGCAGAATGATTTCAGGAGGGACATGCACATGAATCACACATATACATACACGCAGCCCTCTTACATATACACACACAAATTTATGGGGGGTTTGGGCCCCCTTAGCCCCCCTTTTGATGAATGGAATATTGGAATATTTAAAAGAGAATACTGGGGCTTTAAGACATGTTATACCTGTTTTGGGCTTGTTGTGCAGGTTCTCTTGCAAAGTCGGCAATCTCCCGACTCTAAAAATGCACTTGATTATGTAGTTGGGAGTTAATTGATGAGTTGTGACGAGGTGATTAGATGGAAGGCTGATAATTAATTCCTGGGAAAGTGCATTAGTTAAGACTTCAGTATAGCGCACATCTGAAAAGTGACATTGCCAATTTGAGACTCTCAAGGATACCTCTACTGATTATGCGCCTTCAGATTAGAAGCCATATTTGAGGAAATGTTTAGGGTGATAATCTAGATCAGAGTGTTTTCAATAACAGCCAAAATTG
>BQKZ01003622.1:4260-28942 GCA_036244855.1 Temnopleurus reevesii
AGATTATAAATATTCATTATATGCAAATAACGAGAGCCATGTACTTTCTCCTCGCTGTCGTGTGTTGAGGTACCGAGCTCGGTCACCTGAACCTTATGAATATTAATTTGATACATGTATATAGAAAGACGACTGTGATTGGCTGACGTTCATACGTGTAAAAGTCAATTAGGATCGAGAAGCTGTTGTGGTACCCTCTGATTTCACGCGGAAAACACAGAATTTCAAGATTTTTTTGGGAAACCTTCAAGGTAATCTAAAAACTTATATATTTTTCTTCGCGTTCATTTATAAATTTAGATTATTTTCACCTCAAATAAGTTGATTTTTGTGAGGGTGCGCGGCAGCACCCTTTCTCCCATAGACGGCGTGTATTATCGCTTCAACAACCTGCTCTACACGCTGAATTGGGGCGTTTTCTGACTCTCTGGAGGGGGCACCACCAAAGGTCAGAAATCGTTAAAAAAACCCTCCGAGAGTCAGATTTTTCTGTCTAAGTAAGTATGTGATATAAAAAAAGTTGAAAATCAGAAAAAGACAATACAACAAATTAATGACATCTACTATCATTTCAATTAATAAAAATTATTTCAACTAGCAAAATATCATAACAACATTTTCATCAAAATGGCAGTTCTAAAATGTGTAAACCCATATAAGAAGACAAGAGTCGGATGGCAGATAAATCTGGAAACGCAACTGCAGATCCATGCATTTTTCCAGTACATCTGGTAATAAAGCTAATAAAATACTCAAGACATCTAAAAACACAAGGATGTAAAGATATCCACAATTAACATCGCTTAGTTTAAGCCCCCATTGATATGTAGGATGACAACATTTTTCATGGATATATTTTGAAATTATAATATGTTCATGAATGCAATAATTCAAATTACTCAATTCAAGGTTGTCTTTCGTACAGCATGACACAGATTTGGAAAGATTGCTCCAATTTACACAAAATATAATATTCAATAATTTTATAAAAAGATAGCAAACAATATGGCTTATAGTCCATAAAGACAAAAACAAGATCTTTCTTGCGACAAAGTCTTGGCATCTATTGCATGCATGTGCATGTATATAATATTCATTGCACATTTGTTTGTCAATAGCTTTTTGATGTTGATTGACCTACATCAAATCAAGTGTTGATTGTTAATGCACCTACCGGTCCACAAAGAATTGTAACATAATTGTCCATGAAATCGCCCCTTAGCATGCAATAAAGATACGGATTATTTCAGTCTCATGACTCTCATGTTGCTCATTTCTACCATCACAATATCTCAGATTTTGCTTTTTATTAGAAAGAGATTCTCGCTAGTTTGCAATCATCTTTTTTTTTAATTTTAGGAACATGTTGCTTGTGTAAAATAAGACTTTAAAAAGTTACAAAGCAGTGAAAAGCCAATGAACATCTGAAAACATGTGTTCAGGTATTGATTTTAAAGTGTTTGCTTAATTTGACTGAAAATTGAAAAAAGAAAAAAAAAAACCCCAACATATTGGGCCAATTTCAGAGGGTTTGCTAGTTGATGGCACCAAACAATATATATATATATATATNTTAACGCTTAGTCAGGCCCATAGCCGGGAAGGGGGGGGGGGGCAAAAGGAAATTTGTCACAAGCATGGTATTTCAACTGACAAGCACCCAATTTTTTAAAGCAAATGTTCAAAATACTTGATTTAACATTTTCCATGACGGCTAAATCTGTTCACTCGTGACTTCTCTCATTCCTGTAGGACATTCCGAGACAAGATTCGGCAGCGCCGTTTCGACATGAGGGAGAACACGATGGCCGATTCTACTCTCCAAAGTGACACACCTACGCCAGGGAGGAGTGGCAGACATGATGCTCAGGTACCATACTTTTCATAATTTGATCCATCATGTTTGAATAATTGAGTCAATCATAATGATAATAATAGTAAAAATAATGATAAATAATGATTTTTTTTATGTAGTGCTTATCACTCACTCATGAAAATTCCCTAAGTGCTAGAAAATTATTCACCAACGTGGGTAATACACACCAATCAGTGATTGAAAACCTTCCAAGGCTGTGGCAAAAATATCAGCACCCACACAGGATTCTGACCTCTGACCTCTTAGTTACGAGAACAGTGTTGTAATCATTAGACCACTGGAGTGCCCAAGTGATCGCAGTGATTCTACTTTGGTTAGTGAATCTATTTGATATAGACTAACTACCCAAATGATGAACTTCTACTTTGTTTATGATAATAAAAACCCGATCACTCTGGCACTTCAATGATCTAGTGGTGATGACACTGATGTAGTAACCCAAAGGTCAGAGGTTCAAATCCTGTCCGGATGTTTTTTTTTTTAACAATCCCCAGGCACATTTCCATCAACTGCAACTTACGATTGATTGCAAATTTCTAGCAGAACCTCATAATGTTGACTCTTAGTTCACTGATAAAAGTCTGAAATATGTTATCAAATTAATGATTTCTAATATGGATAGATATCAATAAACTTTGTACACTCAATAGATTTACAAACAAAGACAGACACATGTTAATATTGTTTGCTGTTAGTAAGTGTTTATCTATGTTTAGATAAGGCAAGAATTCTTCATGCATATCTTGTGAGGTTACTACCAGGTCACATTTGATATTAATGATTTTCATTCTTGATAGATATTAATAAACATTGCACTCAATATATTTGCCAACATTGTGTACTCTCAGTCAGTGTTTATCCATGTTTAGATAAGGTTAGAATTCTTCATGCATATATCTTGTGAAGTCACTACCAGGCCACATTTAACATGCAGGGTGAATCGCTGACAAACGTGTAAATCCATTCTTAGCATTTGATTTGTAAATTTCTCTATAGGATCTGGCTGCCGACGACGGTGGGGTTGCAGATGACATTGAAGAAATGGCTGCTGACGTAAGTATATCAAATATGTTCATTTTGTAACATTGATAATACGTTGATATTAAGTTGAGTTTAATGTGGTTCCACTCCCGTTTTTAACAAAATCTACATCTCAAATTTTTTACCAACTAAGGTTGAATGTTCTATTGCTAAAATTGTTACACTTTATTACAAATTATGTTCACATATCTAGACATTAATGTTTTAGTTTACAAATCGTGATTTAAAAAACTACCGGGATTAATTTTTGTGTCACATACTATTCCTATTTAATCTGTAAGAGAAACAGAGCAAGTCAAAATTCTTTGCTACTCTATAAATGCTCTGAACAATGGGATCATCTATTGTTCTGAGTATTCACAGTGTATCTTACACTACTTCTTATTTCATTTGTAAATACCTGCATTTTGTGATGTTTACATGTACACCGATTGGGATTCAGCTTTTGGGCTGCGATGATCGGTATATAAATAGACAATTCTTGTTACCGACAATTGGTAACATAAACTTATATTTGTCGATATCAGTACGTTGCCAGCAGGGTAGTTACTGGTTTGGGAAACTGTACACATTGAATGTCCCCCATTTATGAATAATTACCCAGTTTTCTACATTTTATTATCATCACACTTACTTGTTGCAGTATCAAGGAAACACCCCATGGTGTATAAATGATTCTTGATATCAGGAATATAAAGTGTAAAATGCACATGATTTATTTTATCTGAAACTTGTGAAAAATAAACACTTATGCAAGAGTGTTTGTAACCAAAAGTGGGTCCCCAGATCAGATGTGTAGTTGACGATCAAAGCTGCAACTCGCCCTTAGCGGTTCTTAATTTTCATTTAAAGTCAGTGTTAAGAATTTATCTATTTATTTTTTACATCTATCTGATACCTTGATTTTTTTTCTACACATAGCCGATTGAGGAGATTCAACAGGCAGAGTCTCTTATGGAAAAGCTCACCCAAGATAGAGAGTCAAAGAAAAAAGAGGTAACATTTATATCTTTAGATAAATTTTTCAATTCCACATTGTCAGGTTTTATCATCTGTTTCATATTTCAATATGAAATTTTATATGTTTCACTTAATTTGTTACGCAGAGATGCCAACCCAAAACTTTATTTTTTTTTACTTTTTCTATCCTCTTCCTTCGGGATACTGAGATCTAGTTTGTTCAGTGGTTTTGTTTGCCAATATTGCACACCATTATACCAAAATGCATCACACATTTTTCCATAGAATACATTTCATTGTCGAGTGGTAGTGTCTATTCATGACCTTCATTTACCAGAACGATTTGTTGTTGGTTCATGGTGACACACCTGCCAAATTGTATGATGTAGTTTACGAGAAATCTATTATTGTCTTTGTACAGACCTCAGTGTTGGAATTCATACCACCCCATCAAAAAGTAATTGACAAAAATATTTTGGGGACTTGCATCTGTAGTTATGGCAATCAGATTAAATTTCAACGAAACTGCTGGTCCAATTTATCAATGAATAAAGTCCTCAAAATTTAGTCCTAATAAGTAAACTGTGGAAACAAATATTTATTTAAATCACTCGAACCAGCAGACGAAGAGCTGCAGAAGGAAGAATCCAAGTTACAGAATAGAAAAGCTGTAAATGTCCTCACCATCCATGAAGTGGGAGAACAGGAAGATGGAGAAGACAATCTTCATGAAGCTCTGTTTATTAATAAATAAAGTTGAAGCGTAAAAATTAAGTCTTAATAAATAAATTGGATCATCAAATATTTATATTTTGTCTCAATCTTTGTTCTTATCAGCTATTTGAATCACTAGAACCAGCAGACGAAGAGCTGCAGAAGAAAGAACCAAAACCAAAGAGAAGAACAGCTGCTGAGATTCCAACAATTCCGGAGACCGGAGAGGAGGAAGATGAAGAAGAAGATCAAGACACAAAGCCAAAGAAGAAGAGGAAGGGAAAAGGGAAGAAAGCAGGTAGGCTCTTTGGTTCCTTGATTATTTCATTTAAATGTCTGCAATTCAGAATTATGCAGATTGATAATAAATTTTGAGGATTAAAAAAAAAAATAATACATAACATTTATAAGGCGCTTAATACGGATGTTTCTAAATGCACAGTATTCTGATTATGAAAAGATTATTACCTGGTAAATTTAGTGGAGAAAAAGAGAAGGAAAAAAGAAATAGTACACAATTATCTTTATCGTAAACAAATTTACAAAAACAGTGACGATCAATCAAATAAATGCAAATATGGTGTGCACCTCCACTGACCAACCCACAACTGCAGTTGCAAAGAAGTTGCATTGATTTAGATATTCATAGCAATCAATATGTAAATTGCAATTCCTGATATGCCAGTCACCCCCAAAGCACGTTTCGTGACAAAGCAGAGCTGAATATTAAGTATATGATCAGAGTAAAAAAGAAATCCAACCAATTGTCCTGTGTAAGAATGAGTTATTTATCACATAGAAATAATGAGAAAAATAAAAAAAATCAGAGAGACCCGCTGGGAAAACCTATCTTAAATATGATATGTTACAACTCCAGACTTTTGTCATTTTGATGCCCGTGCCCTGAAACAAAATTATTTGAACTGTAACAAATCTGCAAATGACTTCAAATTAGACAAGAGCCATATGTGAATTGATCACATTAATAATGCAAATTTGAAGCATCTAGCAGAGCTGCAAACTAGTAGGCTTTTAAGTTATCTGGTAGGATGTTTTTTTCAGTGAAAATTGGACACTTATAAGGAAAAACAGAATGTTTTATGTCCGTAAGGTACAATGTTGGAAAAGGCACAGAAGCTAAGAATAGGATATTTCTTTCTAAAAATAGGATTTTTATGGTAAAAATCAAAGGATTTTTATAGATGCCGTGTAGGTTTGTTGCATTGCTCACTAGTCTAGTCTTGTGAATTATTATCATATTGATACATAGATATGGCAGCAGCAGTACTAGCGGCCAAGCCTGGGCTGGAGACAAGTAAATTGGGATCTACAACAAATGCCACCATCAGAGAGAGAATCAGGAGGAAGATGGCTGAAGCTAAGGTAGGATGGATTTGAATAGGAGGCAAATAAAAAGGGAAAAATTACCCAAATGCTCCCCAAAAAGAATACAATCAATGAGAGGAAACCTATTCAAAGCCTCACATATTTAAAAGTTGTGGTTCTGATGATCACTTGAAGTTGATGTATTAATGCTTGTAGCTTTGACGATTTTTAATTGTTCAACATGATTTTCATCATTGTAATGAAACTCATCAATAGTTCCTAGTCAAAGGGGGCGTTCAGACAAAGTTCCTACAAAGCAAATTGCAGTGATCAAAATGCGCTAATCAAATTCATTGCTTCATGTGTGTCTAGTTAAAATATGTTGTGCGTATGAAAATGCATGTTTCAATTTGCGACTGATTTGAAGTTAATTTGCAATCAATTGTCACTTTGTAGCAACTTCCCCCAGTGTAGGAGAAGACATGAAGAAGAATGAAGTACACAAGAATGTCAGCAATCCGTTTTTATAGATTCTTGCGATCGGCGGATATTGCTGTTTCAATGGTTGCAGTCTTGTAGGATCTCAGCATTCTATCAAACTGAATTTTCACCATTGTTATTATTTTTGTCACCATTATTTTTGTGTAGAAATAAGAAAAAGAATCAAACGAGAGTGGAGTAATCAAGAACCCCAGGGATCTGAAATGTAGTTGCCATTTTTATACTCACAGTATTGTGTACTCTTGAGAACTTTTATACCGATGTTTCACCATCCTCTTCAATTTTTGTTGAAATAAATTTTGATGTAGGAAAAAGCCGAAGAGTCGATGAAGAGCGAAGTTGCCAAGGACCCTGATAAAGATCTGCCAGCCAGGAGACTGAGGGGATTGAGAGCAAGAGACATGGCAACCAGATTCGATGAGCCCTCCATCGTAAGTCTAAAGTCTCAAAATGGGTGATGTGATGACACTGTAATGACTGAGAAAGAAGTTGACTATTTTTGTTATTTTTAGTGTAATATCTGATAATTCATGTGCTAACTCCAAAGGAAATAACAACCACACCAAAAAACAAACAAACTAAGAAATGATAAAAAAACAACTCAATTAAATTCATTTTGGTTTTGTTGTTAAAAAGACTCATCAAAAAGTCTGTAGACGAATAGTGTGAGCTTATAATCATAGGAAATGCATAAAAAAGACCACAATATGTAATAAACAAAAATAGGAAAATTAATAGTGAAAGAAATAAAAAACAAACAGACAAACAGAGGGGTGAAACAAGTCTATCTATCCTTTTCTTTTATACACACCATTGTTCATTTAGTAATAAGCCTTTTTACCCTTGATACAGCTCACGAAGGAAGAAATAGAGGAAGATAAGATGCTGAATGAGTCCATTGTGGCCAAAGAAAAATGGAGAGCAGCTTTCAAGCAAGTCAAAGCCAAGGTAAGCTTAGAATAATCAAACTACCCTTATTCATGTTGGTCTCAAAATTGTGAATTTAGAAAGAAGAGAATTGTTGGTTTCAGAGCTTGGTAAATCTGTCCATGTTGCATACCCGCCAATCATCAAGATTTCATCTTATTTAATAAGATTTTGTTGCTAGAAATCAACAACGTAACATTTTCTTATAAAAAAAAAGATTTGTAAAAAGCATTGGTATGTTAAATTTATATTAATTTGTGTTTTGTGAGGTTTGGTTGAGTGTAAGGTTTTGGCCATATCTTTGCATGTAAAATAAGATTTAAGCAATGCAGGAGTAAGATATTTTATATTTCAATGGTTGGCAGGTATAATATTGGGTCTTTTTGTGTCCACGTTCAGATGGTAGTTTGTGAAACTGTAGAAAAAATGCTGGAGATATTTAGTGTGTAATAAGATAAGATTTCCACCCTCAAGTTGAGTGCCAATTATCTTTGATATGTGTGAAAGTGCTTTACAAATATAATGCTGTCACTTTCATCATGTGCAATTTGATTTATTGCGAAATGAAGAGAAGAGCAAAAATTGTCTGGATCATGAATATTATCAGGTTATTGTCATTTGCACGGATTTCACCTATATTTGTACCAAATTTTTGTGATTATGTATTAAACATGTATAAGATATTATTGGACACATTGGCATCTTATATTTACATTTTTGGATAAGACATTTCCCACTGCATTTTAATTCATCAGTTTGAATTCTTCTAAAATGAAAAGGATCTTCATTTTGCAGCAAGCAGCTCTACCGACAGAAGAAGAGGCTTTTGATTTCTTCACCCGGAACTTCGATCCAGAACCGGAATCTGCTGCGATAGAGGCCGAGCCCCCATCCGACGACCAACCCGGTCCCAGCTCTGGTGTTCGTAGGAAGTCAAAGAGCAAGGGAGGGGAGGATGACGAGGGGAAGGAGAGTACCCCTCTCCTGTCTGAAGTATTTGTAGATAGGGATATGTGGAAGCTACAACCGACACAGCTAGCCCCTGCTGAGTATGTTCCTCTTGGTGTGAGGGAGAAGAAAGAGGAAGGCTACTTCTTTGTTCCAAGCATCAAGACCGGTGAGGATGTGATGTGCCACAAGAATGTATTTTAAGACCATTATTATTTTTGATTTATATAGAAATTGTTTACCAGTCAGTCGCTGGTATTTATCTGAGGTTAGTTTTTGTGTAATGAGGATGAATAAAGGAGGTTTTTTTTAACACCGCAAATCAAGACTCAAGAGCAGTCAACAATATTTGGAGGGTAAAATTTGCTCCAGATCAAAGGTAGGGAGGACAAGGAGGGGAACGAGGGCACATCTGTTTTTGTTGGAAAAAGGTTACTACAAAAAGTTGGGACTGTAAAGGATGACATGCTGTAGTAGTAATTCAGGAAAACCACTTCTTGACCACACAGCAGTCATTTCTTGTATCAATGATTTGATATTTGTAAAGTCTTTCAAATGACTCTTGCCTTTCAACCAGAGAATCACGAATCGAATCCCACCCATGGCGTTAATTTCCTTCAGCACGAAATTTATCCATAAAGCTGCACTCTACCCAGGTGTGAGTGGGGACCAGTAGGAGACAGCAACACAGTATCTGATGATGTGCGAGCCTATATGGCTTTGTTGATGCTAGTCTTTTATTGCCATCCAGTGACCGGGTAATAATATCACAAGCACTTTGAGTTTTCTTAGAAATGATGATGTGCAATTTAAATCCAAAATATTATTATCATAATTGGGAAATATTCACCATAGAATTATGACACTTCATACAGCTTTGGCCACTTCCAACATTACAACTATTGGGAAGTCCCCATCATCGTCACTTCTAATAAATTACATTCTTGCTTTGGTACCCATATATATCCAGTCCCGTCAGATCAGAAGGTTCCAGAGAACACGCAGCCAAGATACCTGGAGGACGAGGGCTTCTACGTTGGTGTCAGGCCTGATGTCTCTCAGAGGAACCAGAATATTATGGAGCATCGTCTACTCAAGAGGTCGGATAAGGTAACAACGTAGAGTCATGATATAAGCTTATATGGTATCTGAGTTAAACAGACGATATATGTATGTTTGTTAATGGTACAGCACAGACTTGTTTTAAGTGCTTTTATTTTTGTGTTATTCCATTTTTTTGTGGAAAATCCTATATATTTTGGTTGATTTCTAAACTGCAATTTGAAATTACTTGCATATAAAGCCTTTCTCTGTTTGACAATTTTCCTAAAATTGTAGTTTAGCAAAAAAATTGAAGGTAGAATTTATGAAAGAAATATCTACAGAAATATACAAAGTTTCAATGAATGTAAACAGGCAAAGGGTATCTACATATCTATCATCAAGATATCCTATAGTTAAAATTTTGAGGAAATCATATATTAGGGAAAGAATTAACATTTTATAACATGGATATGTTATTATTATGGTCAGCTGTGCACATATGACATCATCAGTTGCCAATATGTCAAAATTTTGAAACATTCATATCTTTCTTATTGGTTGTCCGATTTTTCTCAAACTTTTTTGTTCTGTTCATTTGATTTTTCTGCTCCTGTCGAAGAAATATTATGTTTGGGTAGACTCTTCTTTTAAGAGTAAATTTACTTTAATCAAACTTATGACCAATTTGGCACAATATCTGTGTCTGGAGAAGGCACCAAGCTGCCAAGTAATATTGTACCAATCCTCATGTTTTCTCAAATGTTTTGCTATGTGTAGGGTAACAGCTGGTTTGGAGAGGACGGACCCGGTGAAGGACACACCAACCAAGCTGAGAGTGATTCATTTTAAGAGTCACTTTGCTTTGATCTAACTCATGAAAAATGTTGAATTATGTCTGTGTCGGGAGGACGCACAAGCTGCCACATATCATTGTACTAATCCTCATGTTCTATTAATAAATGTTTTGTTATGCGTAGGGTAAAGCTGGTTTGGAGAGGATGGACATATGGTAGCTTTGCCGGTTACTGTAAAGGACACTCCTACCAGGCCTAGGGTCATACATAATGACAGTTACTTTGCTTTAATCAAACTTATGAGCAATTTGGCCTATTGTCTGTGTTGGGAGGATGCGCCAAGCTGCCATGAAATATTGTACCAATCCTCATTTTCTATCAATAAATGTTTTATTATATGTAGGGTAAAGGCTGGTTTGGAGAGGATGGACGTATCGTAGCTTTGCCGGACCCTGTGAAGGACACACCTACCAGGCCTAGGGTTATACCTAATGAGGAAAGGGATGAAGAACTACAGACCGTCTTTCGCAAGGTAAGCTATACACTCTATTCATTTTTTCCTTAGTATTGTTCTCAAATAATGAACCAAAATATGTTATTTTCCAGTGATGGTTTTTGAGTTTAGAGTTGTGACCTTCCTAATATTTCCAATTGTCTGGAGTTGCTTATTCAGTGATTCATAAATGTCAGAGAACTTGTATGTTCTCCTGACCCTAGAGACTGAAAATGTCAAACCTAAGAGCTCTATTAATTTGTATTTGTATTTGGTCATTATTGTACTTGGTATATAAATGTGAATATTACAATTGATGTACATGTACAGTACCGGTATCATAATATTCAGCAAGACACAATCGCTGGAGCAATGGAAGAACTCTGTAAAGATAATCTTCCGATATGAAGTTTTCTGTGAAAATCATTCCCTTTCAGACCAGCGAAGTATATTTTGCAAACAAATCTTATTTTGGGTTATTCATGTAGCAGCATTCAAGAACTTACTCTACTTACATATCTTTGATGCACTGGTCGGCAGTTTAGTCCCTCCATCAGAGGGTCGCTGGTTTGAATCACATAATACCAATTCTCTTCTGCACTGTACCCTGGGGAAATTAATGGGTATCTGGTGGGATTTTCCTCCTTGATTTATCTAAATCATCATGTTAGTTGCTGCCACACATGGGCTAACACTGCACAAATGATAACTAAGCATTTTGAGACTCATCGGATAAGCTCTATGAGCTTTCATTATAATTTACTTTATATTCTTTCTCTTAGGCAATGAGCTTAGGGAATCAGCTTCAAGTACGACAGCGGTGACGGTCAGTATCAGATCGACGTGGACATCAACACCCTCGTCTTCACCCATCATCCTTACTTCAGCAAGGAGCATGTCTTAGATTCCAGGCTTCGACAGCAGTATGATCAGTATCTGAAACGTGTCATGTCAGTCACGTGTTAATAACTATATAAATTTGAGGTCATTGTTTTTTCTTTTTTTTAGGCAATGATGTCGGACGTCTCCAACCAGGGGATCAGTTTCGAGTACGACAGCGGTGACGGTCAGTATCAGATCGATGTCGATATCAACACCCTCGTCTTCACCCATCATCCATACTTCAGCAAGGAGCATGTCTTAGATTCCAGGCTTCGACAACAGTATGATCAGTATCTTAGGCGGAAGCAGAAAGATATGGCTCTTTATCTCACTGACAAGGTAACCTGTTTTTCTTTTTCCCTCCATCTGCACCTCTCATTTTGAATAAGACTTGTAAAAGTGGAACAATTTTCATGAAATAGAAAGAGACTGATATAAAGAAAAAAGATCCAATATGATACCAGCAGAAGGGCATTAAATGAAGCTTGTCTCAATGACAAGCAGTTAGTTTCAGATAGTAACCATGAAATATAAATCAAGGATTTGTTGGATTAGTCAGCGCTGCATAATTGTCGCTAGTGACAAGCTTCACGTAACGTCCTCCTGGACAGAAAATTGTAAGAAGAGGCAAGGAAGGCATTAAAAGATGGTGAGCGAAAGAGAGATGGATGGATGGGTTGATGTCTAGATAGAGGGAGGATGAGATAGAGAGAATGTATCTGTATCTCTATTCAGACATTGAAAAGTGGAAAATGTGTATGAAATAAAAAGAATGAAAGAGAGTTATTTAGAGAGAATGAGAGGGAGGTAAGGAAGGAGAGAGTGTCTTCACCCATCATCCATACTTCAGCAAGGAGCATGTCTTAGATTCCAGGCTTCGACAGCAGTATGATCAGTATCTGAGGCGGAAGCAGAATGATATGGCCCTTTATCTCACTGATAAGGTAATCCTTTCCGCATTTTCCATTATTTGTGCCTCTAAGTAGCTAGTTTGATTGGAAAAGTGGAAAAATTGTTATGAGATAGAAAGAGTCAGATCGCGGGGAAAAAAATTAAATGGTACAACCTGGAGGGCTATTCATGGAGCTTGTCACAATGACAAGTAGTTATTTACAATAAAATAAAAATCAAGGATTTTGTTGGATTAGTCAGCGCTGCCTAATTGTCGCTGGCAACAAGTTTCATGAAATGCCCTTCCGGACAGGAAATTGTAAGAAGACGAAAGGAAGGCATTAAAAGATGGTGGGCTAAAGGGAGATGGTTGGATTAGTCGATATATAGATGGAAAGATAGAGGGAAGGGGGGGGGGTGAGAAAGAGAGAATGTATCTGGATCTTTAGTTAGACTTTGGTAAGTGGAAAATGTCTGGAAAAAAAAACTATATGGAATAGAAAGAAATAAAGACAGATGATGGGTGAGAGAGAAAGAGACGGAGGCTAGGCAGGAGGGAGGGTCTTCACCCATCATCCTTACTTCAGCAAGGAGCATGTATTAGATTCCAGGCTTTGACAGCAGTATGATCAGTATCTCAGGCGGAAGCAGAAAGACATGGCTCTCTATCTCACTGACAAGGTAACCCTTTTCATTTTCTGCCCTGATCTGTACCTCCTGCTTTTGGATGAGACTTGTAAAAGTGGAACAATTTTTAAGAAATGGAAAGAGACTGATATAAAGAGGAAAGATCCAAAATGATACCAGCAGGAGGACATTAAATGAAGCTTGTCGCAACGACAAGCAGTTGGTCTCAGATTATCATGAAATAAAGATCAAGGAGTTCATTGGATTTGTCAGCGCTGCCTAATTGTCGCTAGTGACAAGCTTCACGTAACGTCCTCCTGGACAGAATATTGTAAGAAGACGAAAGGAAGGCATTAAAAGATGGTGAGCGAAAGAGAGATGGATGGATGGGTTGACGTCTAGATAGAGGGAGGATGAGATAGAGAGAATGTATCTGTATCTCTATTTAGACATTGAAAAGGGGAAAATGTTTATGAAATAAATAGAATGAAAGAGAGATATTTAGAGAGAATGAGATGGAGGTAAGGAAGGAGAAAGTGTCTCCACCCATCATCCATACTTCAGTAAAGAGCATGTCTTAGATTCCAGGCCTCGACAGCAGTATGATCAGTACCTGAGACGGAAGCAGAAAGATATATTATATCTTTCTGCGGATATCTTTCTGCTTCCGCCTCAGGTACTGATCATATATATCGTATATATCTGCAGTCTGACCATTCTTAATTTAGTTTAAACATCAAGGAAGGACAGATTGGGGTGATAGAGAGGCTGATATGGTTCCATGTCTGACTGATTAGATACAGGTATCTCAAGTAGATTTTAAGTCATGTGGAACAAAATGTTGCAACATTTGTTGGAAAAGTGAACAAGATTTCTAGAAAAATATGACAAGAGAAGCAGAGAGAGAGAGAGAGAGAGTGAGAGAGACAGAGACAGAGAGGGAATTAGTGTTGATGAATGTGAGAAATAAAAGAGAGGGATGGATGGAAGGAGAATTAATGAATATTTATGAATAATACTTAGCAAGTTTATGAAAAAGATGAGAATGAGAATATAAATGTAGCTAATATCAGGATTTAAAGAAAATTAATTATTAACAAAATTGCCCTTTCTTTCTGGACAGCTCCGTGCATTGAAGTCTGCAGTGGCCAGCTTGGAACAACAGCTGGACTCAATCAACATGGAAAACACAATCACCATAGATACAACACAGAGGGTCAAGGACTATAAGGTTGAAATCAGGTGAAATCATCTTCACATATAGAAAACAATATTTTCCCCTAAAACGTTCAAGTCAAAATACAAGGAAACATGATAGAAAAATTCAAAGCTTTGTTCTCATTGACAAGAAATGTACTTAAAAGTTTTTGAAACCTCCTGCAGACTTAATGGTATTTTTGTGTTGTTAGGATTATCTGTTTAAATGTTCCTTTTTTAATAACACAGATGAGCCTTCATAATTGTTTGGAAATATATGTACATATTACACCACCTCAGGCATGAAGCACCACCTCATGAAAGTGCTTCTCATCAAAATGCTGAGCAGGCGCTCAATGAGTACAGAAGTAGAAGTAGAAGTACACAAGAGTACAAAAAATTTCAGCTTGTAGTCTTTACTGGGTTATTTTCAACCGCCAGGTAGATCTTACTTTGGCCACTTCAAAATGCCTCCAATATTACAAACATTGATCATTCTGTGGAAATATTGAAATACTTTGTATCAATATAGCTTTTTTTTTCCATTTTCAAAGGGAAACATATATATTAAGAGCTGATGGAAGACATACTGAAAACACAGAGAAAAGAAAAAAAAAACAACCAGGCTTTTACCAGTTTTAAATGAGCATTGACAACCTTTAATCATATTTGAATCTTATGATTGTCAATGTTAGCATTAGACCCACTCTATTATGCCTTTTTTGTTGTTATTATTCTTGTAGACAAACAAGGAGATTGAGAGACTATGAGTTGCAGCATGACAGACAGCTGATGAAAGGAATGCTGAAAATGTGGAGAGAGATCAAGAAAATATGTAAAATTTAGACCTAATCTATAATTGAATTACATCAATTTTTTATCATTTTTCTCTGATAGACAAACAAGGAGATTGAGAGACTACGAGCTGCAGCATGACAGACAGCTGATGAAAGGAATGTTGAAAACATGGAGAGAGATCAAGAAACTCAGAGAGAAGGATAATTGCATCAATACTCCTGTTAAACTGAGCATCAGAAAGTAAGAAGAAATTACTGTACACTGTATTTGAACCAGTACCCGGCCCTGCAGGTGTAACCGCCCCCCAAGCCTCATGTAGTTTGTCTATGGCACGCACTTGAGTTAAATACGTGCCCATTATTCCCTAATTCTTTTCTCCCAAACACAAATAAAATATTTTCAGTTCCGCCTCCCAACCTAGACGCATAACCTGTGAAAGAAACATTGAAATATATACAATAAATTGTACCTGTATTAGAGGAGAGCACCAAGCTTCAAGGGCAAGATAGAATGGAGGTAGAATAGTGACTTGGGTACCGTTACCCGCCACCAAACCATATCACATCCGTCGCCTTTGATGATTCCCGAGCTGTTTTTGGATAGTAGATGACTCCCATTGTTATCTAGACTCGGAATTGCTATCCATCCTCTCCCAATGTTCAGTCAATCTGACGTCCGTTCTCTGTCGCGTCGAACTGGTCAGTGAAGAAAGCCGCATTCTCTGCCTGACATAGCTTCGCACTCGGAACCTGCATTCTTCTGCAAATAGGTTAGCTCAGCTAACAAAGAAAATATATTTAATAAGTGCACATGTGCTTTAACACGATGCCTATGGAGGCGCAAATCATAAACCACTACTCCTGCCACATGTTGCTACGCGAACATACTGGTGCATTTCACCAAGATATGCACATCAATCAAAAGCGTAGAGCACAGATTTTGTGCATATGGAAGTATGTGTATCAATTTGCACCTGATTGTAGCTGATTTGCAATGAATTGATTGCAAGTTTTTTAGCAACACCTAAAGCAAAAGCCTAATCCTTATGTCAATCTGAAGCATAAAAACTATCGAGGTCCTCACTGACCTTTGCATCTCGCGAGAGTTCACGCATAAATACATGTAAAAAGTAGATGAAGTAAAATAAAGTAAATATAAAAGTAGAACACATGAAGCTGAGAAAGTGTCCTCGGAGCAAATATTGCATTATCATGTTTAGAATATCGTAGGTTTCATTACTGTTTTTGTGGTTTTGTTTTTTAGGGAAGAAGCAAATTTAGCTGAGGACGAGGCTTTGTGGAAGCGCGAGATTGAAGACGAGATCGAAGAAATGAGAGAGAATCACGATGAAGATTTTGAGAGTCAGTTAGATCAGTACAGAGCTGCAATGCACCAATGGAAGGAGGAAAACAAGGGAAAGGTATGATAATAATGATGGTGAAGATGGTAGTGGTTGTGATGATGATGGTGATAATGATGATGGTGATGATGGTGATGATGATGATGATGATGATGATGATGATGATGATGATGGGGATGATGGTGATGGTAGTGATGACGAGGTTGGTGATGATGATGACGAATGGTGGTGATGGTGGGAATGGTGGTGATGACGATCATTATGAAGGTGATGATAGTTATGATGATGATGGTGGTGATGGTAATGGTGATGAAGATATTTATGATAATGGTTATGATATTGATGCTGAAGATAATAATAGTGGTGGGGATGGTGGTGGTGACAATGATGATAGTTATGGTGGTTGTAGTGATAATGAAGAGACGAGGAAGAAGAAGAAGATGATGATGATGATGATGATGATGATGATGATGATGACAGTGATAGTGATGATGCTGGTCAAATATGTCATGTAAATTATAAAATTTATTGCCTTGCTTTATCTTTTCATGTGGTCTATTTGTTTAATTATTGAATCTATTCAATTCATGTAGAAATTTTGCAGGATCATGTTGATTTTTAAATTCGAGGCACCTTGAACATTACTGGGCGACCCAAGCTTTTATAAAGAAGTTAGCTACTTTTGAAGAGAGGTATTCTTTTTGTTATGCATGCTTGAAATTTTGCAATTTTTTATTCATGTAGGTAAAGCGAAAGAAGAAGAAAAAGAAGTCTGGTTCAAAGGAGAATCTCACCGAAGCAGGGCAGGAGGACGAAGATGAAGGGGAGGGGTCAGAGTTTGCAAAACCAATGCCGAAAAGACCGGAGACGGAGTTTGATGCTGTTGCAGCCAGGGCACGCATCAAAGAAAAGATGCATCAGATCAGACGCAAGCCAGGTAACTGATGACATTTAATGATGATGATGGGGATGATAGTGATGATGATGATGATGATGATGACGGTTAATGACGATGATGATGATGGTGGTGATGATGATGATGGAAGTGCCCCGGAATATAATATAAATCTGCTGATACCTTACAATCCTGTTAGACGGCTGAGATCATCTGATTCTAAACTGCTCACTGTTCCAAACACTAAGAAATCATGGGGGAATAGGTCATTTGCACATGCTGCACCTTATCTCTGGAATCAATTACCGCAAGAAATATGCGATGTGCAAACTGTTGAATGTTTCAAAAATGCACTAAAAACCCATCTTTTTATAAGTGCTTTCAATTAGTATCTACACATATTAATCTCATTTCTTATCTATTTGTACTTTTTTTGTTGTACCTATTACTTCTGCTACTCTTTAAGTTTTCCTGTACTGCGCATTGAGCACATTATTCATGTGGAATCTGGCGCATTAAAAGTACCCCTATTATTATGATTATCCTGATGATGGTGATGATGATGATGATGATGATGACAATGGTGATGATGATGGTGGTGATGATGATGGTGATGATAATGATGGTAGTGATGATGATGGTGATGATAATAATGATGATAATGATGGTGATGATGATGATGATGATGATGATGATGGTGGGGTTGATGATGATGGTGATGCTGATGGGGATGATGATGCTGCTGTTTCCAATGATGCTGGTTTAGTGATGATGTAATGATAATGTTTAGTAGGATAATGGTGGTGAAAATGATCTGTTTGACTTGGGGATACATGTAATGGTCATGATGACCATGGAGGTGTTGATGATAATGATAATGATGAGGATCATGATTATGATGATGATAAAGAGTTACGATGATTAGGATTGTAATACTGTTTTAGCATACATAAAATTTAGCATTTACTAAATATTAGGTAATTTGCATGTTAGTGGATGGTTATTTTCTTGTTTTTTTTAAAGATATGGGCATTATAATAATAGTAAAAATTTTGGCAAATTCATGGTCGTGAAATTAGCGAAAATGAAACCCTAGTGAAAATTTCAGCTAATGCTGAAACTACATGTAGAAGCAACTTTTTTTTCACCTACCGCAGGAGAAACTATCCTTCATCTTGAACTGAGTAACACTGCTGTCATCACCCCAACACCAAACTGCAGCCGGCAGGAGCAGTTGCGGCGCAATGAAATGCAGAAATATCGTTGCTTCATCAAAGTCCTCATCAATGAGAAAGAAGTTTCCAGAACCTCTTCAAAGTAAGATTCATAAACAGCTGATGTAAAAAAAAGAATGTTGATCTGATTTAAACTCACAAACCATATTTCAATTGCTATCAAATCGGTTTAATCCCAAGAAATGTAGTTGGTGCAGTTTTGCCCAAAACATGAAATATAATGATTTTGGAGAGACCTACAAAAAAGATAATTCATTTTCATGAAGCTTTATGTTACCATTATCTGAGCATGAATCTTTAAGAAGAATTGTATCAACAAATGAAACAAATGATTATATGTGTTTTGATATCTATCATAGTGAAGAATTTGATGCATTGCAATGTAGAAAATGTTAACCACCATTTAGCCACCATTCCAGCACAGAAGTCTCCAGCCCTTCTCAAAATTCAATGATTCCAGATATTGCATTTTGTAATGCCTAATAAATGATGATAAACTGTTCAAAGCTACATATAGTTCAATGAAAGAGCAATTTTAGAAATATAATTTGTCTATTTGAAATCTTAGAAATGTTTAAATATTATTGAAATATAACATGATATTTTGTTTCTTGATTGTTTTTTCATTTGTTAGATCCCTGACATCTGATTTCACTCTTCACTTTGGCAACATCTTCAATGTGCAGATAGTTCACTGGCCAGAGAGTATCAAGATTCAGGTTTGTATTCCTCCAATTTTCAAAATAAATACATCAAAATATTCAAAATTTGATGCTTATTTCCCCCCCCCCCCATTCTCTTTGGACAAGTGACTTCTGTCTGATTCTGATGTATTAAGTTGGGTGTATTGAATTGGGTGTATTGAGTAACAACCTCCTAGCGAATATCTACCTGAAAGCTCTCAGCACCCTGGTGACAACCGACCTCATATTATAATGGTTATCAAAATGATTATTGTCTTCTAACAGTTGTTTGAGACTGGTGTTTTGAGTAACAACTCCCTCGCAAACATCTACCGAAATGCTCCCAGCACCAAGATGCCCTCTGACATCCCATTATACTTGTTAAAATTATAATGATTATTGTTTTTTACAACAGTTGTTTGAGACTAGCGTTTTGAGTCACAACCTCCTGGCAAACATCTTCCTAAATGCCCCTAATACACAGATGACCTCTGACTTCATATTATAATGGTTATCATAATAATTATTATAATTAACAGTTATTTGAGAAGCTGTTTTGAGTAAGAATCTTCTGTCGAACTTCTATCTGAATGCCCCTTATACACAGAGATAACCTCTGACCTCATAACAGAATGTTTTTTCAAGATGATCATCGTTTTTTATAGCTATTTATTTTTCAGATACGGTTATTATTGTTATGTTTATGTTGCAGCAGCTGTTTGTGAAATGTTCCCAGATCACCAAAATGTTTTCTGACCTCATTTCATGATTATTGTTTTTTACAACAGTTGTTTGAGACGGGGGTTCTGAGCAACAACCTCCTGGCGAACATCTACCTGAATGCCCCAAACACACAGATGACCTCTGACAAGGTTCATGTAGACCAGTTCGAATTCAGTAGTGATCAGAGGATAGAATTTGATCATAGCGCAGTAGGCAGCGGTGAGTAGAAATTTTGTTCACATAGATGTAATTTTCAGTTCAGTTTTTCAGATTAGTTTATTTTCATTTCCAATCAAATCAAATATAGAAATCAATCACAAAATTCAAAATGAATCATGATACATAGATTAATCCATAAGTATCTTAGTAAGATCTACGATGATGAAATTTTTCTCGAACATTCTGCCTAATGGCTCATAGTTGAAATGCTGTTTTCTAATTCCATCAATATCCCATAAGAAGTATGTTCTTGTATTTCAGTTACGTAGAACTGTCCTCTAGAGCTCGATGTAAGGCCAATAATTTTTTTTGTGTTGTTAGTTGTCCGCCAACGACGAACCCTCTAAAAATTACCTGGCCCGAACTTTTGACTTGCGTCTGAAATATAGAAAACACAGCACATTCAGAGATGAACATTCAAATTATAACCTGAAAAATATCATTTTCTGAGGCTCTTCGGGTTCCACTAGCTTTTAAGCCTTATTTTCCCTTTAAAAGTTTTTAAAAATGATGTCAAGATTCAATTTTACCAACCCAATCTTGAAATAATGTTACTTACTGGAGAGATAAAGAATGATTTTAGGGGGTTGTAAAGTCTATTGAAGTTTGCGAGCCCTTTATACTTACTCATAAACGAACTCAATGTTAAAATAATGTTACTTACTGGAAAGCCAAAGAGTAATTTAGGGCAGCCTTATAGTCCATTCAAGTTTTCAAGCCCATAATTACTCATTATTATACAATGTTCATGTATAGACATCTGATGATTTGCACCCATTACAGGTACAACATTCTCTATAGGTGAGGGAGATGATATTCAGAACTTCAACCTGCTAACGTCAGGCAGTCTATACGCCAGCGTAGCTTGGGGGTTGGCCGATGATGGTTTGCCCCTTATACCGCCAGCGATACCTACCAACACCAATGCTATGAGGTAAGAGAACCAACATCCTTGAAGTGTTGTTCCGCAAATTTTACATAATGATGTAAAATAAGGAAATTTTGTGAATATTTTAACATCAGCAATTCTTTGCGAAGAGTTCTCATTTGTGAAAGTAGGTGTCTTCATATATCAAATACTAAAAAGTATAAAACGTCAAGTACTTGAATTTCATGGTCTGAGTTCATGTGAAATTGGTATTGGCTCAGTTTTATTAGAAAATTATATAGTTTTATCGTAGTGGAAAATGAGTTGTTCAAGTAAGTTGTATTTGCAATAACAATTGTTAAAGCTAGCAGTATGTGCATATATTTACTCATCATATTGAAATGTAATAGAAAAAAAGAACATCGAAAATTCCTGTTGCCTGACAATAAGTGTGAAAAGAAGTAATATACATGTAGAGTAATATTAGAGTACAATGTAGATAGGTTGGCTGTACGCTTTTAAGTATGATGAAAAACATTCTCATACTTATCCTGGAAATTTATAACCACCTTATGTTGATCATGGATATTGCAGAATAAAGTAATTGATATTGTGAATGTTATGTACTTCACACATAGAGGTTGTTGTTCAAAATTAACTGCAAATCAACTGCAACTTTGCAAATTGTGACGCGCATTTAACAAGTCGCGCATGAAACAATGATTTTGATTGACACGTTTCGATCAATTGCAACTTTTGAACAACACCCCCTTAGTTAGATACGTGTCATGTGTATATGTAATTAATACAATTTGTAGTACACAATGACGATTATCCCCTATAAGAAGTTAAGTATAAGAAGCATGATTTCCATCCATCTGTTTATCTTTGACCAACACAGTGCAATGAAGGAGGTGGATGCCTTGGCCGCCATTGGTGCAACAGGAATCATAGATGATCAGAAACTTGCCAAGTGGTTGATGGAAGCCAGACTAGACCCCAATGATCCTGCTAACTCATTCCTCCTTCAGATGATTAAGGTAAGTCTTTATTGGAGATTCACACTATTTGGAATCATTATAGTATGAGAAATAGGTCTTTGAATAACCAAATTGTATTGAAATATGTGTAGCTAAACCAAGATAGAGGGATCATTGATGATCAGAAACTTGCCAAGTGGTTGATGTCATGGTGTAGCGGTTCTGATCCTCGCCTCTCATGCGAAGGTCCGCAGTTCGAATCCCACCCATGGCGTTAATTTCTTTCAGCAAGAAATTTATTCACATTGTGCTGCAGTCAATCCAGGTGAGGTGAATGGGTACCTGGCAGGAATATTTACTCCTTGGAATGCCATGTGCACTGGTGTATGCCAGGCTAAAGCTGGGGTAATAATAATGCAAAGCGCCTTTAGCACTCTGCAGTATGGATGTGTGTGCTATATAAATTGCATCTATTATTATTGCTATTATTACTTACCGTAACGATCTCTCCTCTTCTCAGAGCGACCGAAAGAGCGTCAAAACAAAAGAATACTTCCGCCTGGAGCAGCTTCAACAGGAGTTTGACTTTGTGACCGATGCGGAGCTGGAGAACAATCCGAGATTCCGGCTTCTGCAGCTCCGCGAGAAGGAGGTGGATGAGTTTAGGAATTACAAGATGGTCCCTGCTATTGAGAGTGAGATCCCTGAAAATTTCTTTAAGGTAAGATAATGTCAATAGATTTTCTTTAAATTTTTTCAAGAGGTAGAGTTGTAATTCCTCTACTTTCTACCTCAAGTGTCTTCCATTTTTATGGACGTGGAGCTGGAGAACAATCCGAGATTCCGGCTCCTGCAGCTCAGCAAAAAGGAGGTGGATGAGTTTAGGAATTACAAGATGGTCCCTGCAATTGAGAGTGAGATCCCTGAAAATTTCTTTAAGGTAAGAACATCTCAATAATTAAAAAAGAAATTATAATAATGATAATAATAATATGAATATTTATATAGCGCCGGTATCCGCCAGGCTCTGACGCTCATGGCGCTTATCAGAAAACAATAATTTACATAGACATAATTGAACTACTAATTACATGATAGAGCATCTTCCATTTTTATTGCCATCTTTTTTATTGGTTTTTGATTTCATACTTTTTTTTTACCTTTTGTTTTTCATTGCTTTTTCATTGGACTCTATTACTGAACCATTTTGAACCATGATATTTATGCTAAAATGAATTCATTTCATCCTATAAAAGTGAAAATATTAATGTACTTATGAACATTTACTGAAAACATGATTTACATTGACTTTGTACACAAAACCACGATTTAAGCCGTTCTGGTCTTAACGTAAGTCGTTCAAGTGGGCGTGGCTTACAAACCGAACTCCTGGGTGGGACGAATATATTTTGTCAAAAGTTGCACAATACTTAAAAAGAAAAAAGTCAACAAATGTCGGGGCGATGCCTCTTCGCATTACAGAATCAGGTCGAGAAAGGGATCATGGTTTCTAATGATATTTTGATTGTATTTTGCAGGAGTATGAGCGCAAACTGCAGCATGAAGAAGAAGGACTGATTGATGACGATTTGGACAGGAGGAGGGCTGACGTTACAAAATTCATTGCTCAGGTGTGTACTATGAAGTATCATGAAAATATTGCGCAATTCTTGCCACTGATAATAAAAGAATATTGATAATTGCCGATGGCACTTTGTAGCTTTCATCGTAAACAAATTATGTGAGTCGGGTTACCCACTTCTGGTTATAAATGTTTGTGCATGTGAGCTCCACTTTCCCAGGTTTTAGATCTAAAAATCATCTTAGTTTTACAATTTATTTTATATATTTCCTGATATTTGCTATTGATGCATCATGGAATCTGGGAAAATTCAGGCAATTTGACACAATATTCATTTGGTTATTGATTATGCATCAAGAAGGTTAGAATTAGTGAATTTGGTTAACATAGATACCTTGCAATTTTGAAAAAAAAATTCTGGGAAAATTAGTGGAAGTTTATTCTCAAATAATGGGAACCCTCATATAAGGAAGTTACAAAATCATTATTGTATAATACTGAATTGAATATGAATGGAACTTCTTTCAGCAGGACATTGAATATCGAACACACATTTTAACTGTCTCATGTTTCTTGGTTTTATTTTTTTGTTCATCAGGTTCGGAAGCGAGTTATGCAGAGATATAGGGCCGCCCAGCATCGCTACACACTTCAGGACATTGTCAATGAAAGATTGGTTCCTGATGTCAGGTAGGTTGCATTTTATGTGCATCCATTGAGTTGCTAGTGGTGATGGTTTTGAGGATGATGATGACGATGATGATGGTGATGATAGTGATGGTGATGTTGGTGGTAGTGATGATGATGATAATGGTGATAATAATGATGGTGGTGGTGATGATGATGATGATGATGATGATTATGATGATGATGATGATTATGGTGGTGGTGGTGATGATGATGATGATGATGATGATGGTGGTGGTGGTGATGGTGATGATGATGAGGGTGATGATGATAATGATGATGATGATGATGATGATGGTCGTGATGATGATGATGGTGGTGGTGGTGATGATGATGATGATGGTGATGATGATGATGATGATGATGATGATGATGATGATGATGGTCATGATGATGATGATGGTGGAGATGGTGATGATGATGATGATGAT
>BQKZ01003622.1:43867-56531 GCA_036244855.1 Temnopleurus reevesii
GGTCACATAGGACCCCGGAAGCAACACGATTCACCCCGACTCGTTGTTCTGAGGCACTTAACTGTGAATTAACAAAGAGTCGGGGTGAATCGTGTTGCTTCCGGGGTCCTATGTGACCGGGGCATTAGTCAATGTGATTTTCTGGAACAAATCATGCAAAACCAGTGTTATGAGCCTCTCTTAAGTCGAAATTCGGATTTGTGTGGTCCCAACAGATTCGACTTAGGCAGAGTTACCTGTACATTGACAAAGTTATTGATTGTGAAATTATAAAGTGTCCGGTAACTGGATTCACCAGTGTACAATGTAAGACCATGCCTGGAAATCTTCTTTCCGAAAAGCAAACAACAAAACCAAAAGAAACACAACTACAGTTGTGGCTTCATACGAATACAAATATGTATATTTCATTGCATATATTTTTTTTCACACAAAACTATTATTAAATACATTTGAATCATCAACAGTAATCATAATTGCAGCATATAAAAATATACCCATCATTTCATCATCAGCTGAGCTTTGAAGTGTCAAACATTAAAAGTTGAACAGCATCTGTAGATTTTGAAAAATCTTTTTTTTTTGGAAGCTCATAACAAATAATTCTCAGTGAAACTTATAACATACAGAGATGCTAACTATTCAGGAATATGTAGGATGTATATTTTTGTATGAATTCAGTGCCTTAATTCTCTTATGTTATATTCTGTGTTATTCCCCACTCACGTATTTTCTGTTTGGGCACGCCTTAATAAGCACTAAATCTTAGTGGATTAGGCGCCTTAATCCTTATGAGTCATATGTATTGAGTGAGTGGCTGAAAACATGATAATTGTTGTCATGTTTGCCTCACTTTTGTTCAGCTGTTGCATCATTCACATTTTAATTTTACGCTCTTGCATGTTCCGGAATGGTTGGCATCTCTGCGTATTGTTGTGAGTGAACACAGATGATAAAAAAGAATACAAGAATGATCTATAATACAAATAAATTCAATATGATTGCACATTTCATGAATTACAGGTATTTCCAACTATATGAAATTACATATTTCGAGTACTATACTATATAAGCCAATATTTTCATGATTTTTGACCAATCTAAGATTTTAATGTTTTGTTTTTCTGATGTTTTGGATCTTGTTTATGCTCATATGAATATGTATCATACAGTAGAAATTTATGCGAGGCCAAGACCACTAAATTTGTGACAATAAAGCAACCGCGAAAACGTCAGCTGATACAGTAAATCAAAATATTGCAATGTATTCATAACAGCCTCAGATACAGCATTTAACGATAATAGTAAGGTGGATGGTGCAGAATGAGGAAGGCAAGTACATTTGATAGTTGCCTTATTTTTTCCCCCTTCTTCTTCTTCCTCTCCTTTCCCACATTTTCCTCCTCCCTCTTCCTCTTCTTCTTTTCCCTCTCTTTTCCTTCCTCTTCTTCTTCTTCCTCTTCTCCCTCTCCTTCTCCTTATTTTTCTAATTTCTCTTCTTCTTCTCTTCATCCTCCTTCTCCCTTTTCTTCTTTATTTTCTGCTTCATCCTAATCCTTTATTCCATCTCTTCAGCTTAGATTTTTTTCGTTTATAATCATAATAATCGACGTTAATACTAGTACATGTAACATAGCATGATATACTGAATAATGCTTGGTGATCATTAAATTATATACTTCCATGTACACCTATGTCTAGACAATTTGAGGGCTACGAAATTGGCAGCACCTATCTCCACCAAACCTCAAAATGCAGCAAGGAAATTCCAAACAGGTGATTTTATTTCCAAAGGAATCAGAGTCAGGGCTTGGCATATATCTTTGGTTTTACTTATCTGACTACCCCTTGTAAAGAATTTTCTAAAGTTTTTACAGATGTCTGTTGGTCAAAACTGGCCTCGGACTTCAATATGGCAATATTCAAATTAATTTTTTTTTTCAAACTCAGATACCCTTTGACTTACATGTATTTATTATTGTGAAAGAGACATTACATTGTTACAAGAGAAAGTCATTCAGATTCATGTAGCTATCTTGAAGTTCACCAACCTGTGATTGTGTATAACCAAGAAGAATGGGGAGAATTTCTGCAACATGATGAAAGAAATGGTATCTAAGGCCAAAGAAAATAACTTGCTTGTTGGTATTATACACAAACTAAACATAAAACATTCCATGACATTAAAATAGGTGGTGAGTTTTCCAATTTAATTCTTAGAACTGATTGATTATCATGAATAATCAAAAGATGACTTGTACGATTATCATTGATTTCACTGGTCAACAGCAAATTTGTTGTCTGTGATTTTTTAGCCGATTGATGGTGAATTGGATGTGCTGAATACAAAAATCACATTGATTTCGCTCAATCAGATCACGTTTTCGAGCTATCCCCACATGTTGTTTTTCATGTTTTGTTCATATGGACACATATGTGGAGCACTTTTGAAGCGTTTGATGGGGTGAATAGTCATGGCAAATGAATATTCTTGTTAGAAATGATTGAGCAAAACTAATGTGATATTTGGATTCAGCACATAATTTTCACCCTAATGCAGCTCAAAATCGCAGACAACTTTCAAAAAGTAAAATTTTGTTGACCAGTGTTATCATGGGATGCATGAATGGGCTTGCATTCATAAAAGACTTGCACAGGACCTAAGTCGATGGTAACCAGGTCATTTATTTGCTTTTAACTCAATGGCCCGTATTCCGATAGCGAGGTTTAAGTTAACCCTGGTCTAAGTCTGTGGTTTAAGTATGGGTAGCCAAAAAAGCCAAAAATTTATTTACAATGTATAATTCTTTTGTTAGCTGCTTTCTTCTCCCATGCGCTATTAATATAGAAAACTATTGAAATTTTTATTCCGAGACAGTTTTGAATAATATGAGTGCTAAATGAGCTGGTAAATTAAACATCGACTGTTAGAGATTCAAGCCTCTTTTGGCTATCCATACTTAAACCACAGATTTAGACCAGGGTTAACTTAAACCTCGCTATCGGAATACGGGCCCTTAACTTTTCATCCACACCATGTCAGATTTAATCAATATACAAATTATACTTTTTGACCTTAGATAGCCTTTGACTTTTTGTGAGAGGGACAGGGGGATAGAAGATTGTGATAAGGAAAATGCCTTCATGGTTCATGTAAAGCTATAGCTTTCTCTCTTTGAAGTTCATCAACCTGTGACTGTGTATAACCAAGAAGATTGTTGAGAATGTCTGCCGTGTGCTGACCAAGTAGGGGAGGCGGCATGCTTGCTTCTGTGGAAATGGTGCTATACTCAACAGCATGACCTGTAAAATGAAGAAAAAAATAATAATGGATATCAATTGATTCTAAATTAGTGAATATAAATGCAGACATGCCAACTAAAATGTTTCTATTCTCTTTCGCACCATCATACTGTAATGAAAACATTTACATTGCAATTGTAAAATAAATTGTACACAGGGATAACACAAATACTGATTTATACATGAAGTTTACCTTCATTTTGTTTTATCCTGAAATATTGAATAATAACAACTTTCACAGTGTATTTGTTTTCATACAGGTATTTCAGATTTTTAACTACTCTGCTTATTTCACACTTCCATTCCACATAAGAATTACACAACAGTTTGCATCTCTGACACTCCATGAATTAATAAATATGTTTGTCAAAAATGTAGAGCAATCTTTAATACAATAAAATATAGTCAGGTAACTTCTATATTGATAACAACAAAGTATGAATCACATGGATTTACCTGGTATTCTGAGCGTTCCCGCTGTGGGATGCTCAATCTCTTGAACCAGCTTGTTGTGTTGGACCTGCGGATCATTAAATGTTTCACTCATCGTGTTGATTGGTCCATAGGGGAAGCCACACCCCTCAAGAACTTCCATCCAATCAGAGGTCTTCTTCTGTGATAACCTGAAAAAAAATCATGATGAAATGAAAATTATGTCTCAATTTTCAATCTTATGCACTCAATTCCTTGGATCCTTATTCATTAGTCTTACTATACACGTATTATTGTAATTTGTATTTTACTGGTATTTATATTTTCATTCAATTTCTGAACATGATAATGGTTGAGTTCCCCACTATGGATAAAAGTGAAATACAGGGGATTGGTAAATTAAATACTTGGAAAATTGGTAAATAACAATAATTGAACGGTATTCCAACACCATTAATTATTATAAAACATTTATCATAATAAAATAAGCATACACCTCTAGATACAGGTACAAGCATTTTATAAATAGTTCAGAAACTCAAATTTTCCATGAAAACAAATTACATTAAAAAGAAAACAATAAAAAATATTTAGAGTGTTGTGCACATTGATGAAGTTGCCCCCCCCCCTCCAGAGTTCCCTAATCCACTTTTTTTCTACATAATAGAATAAATAACAATCGATCCTGAACAAATTTTCCTTCTAAAAACTAACTTTATTTGTTTCAATACCTTTCTGATAGGATCGGTAGCAGAACATCTCGATTCAGAACACGCTGGGCGTTGGACACGAATTGAGGGTCCTCAGAAAGCTCTGCCATATCCATCCTCTACAAATTAGAAGAAAAGACACAAAGAATATCAAACACACAATATACATAATACTGGACCCGTCAAAGCAACTTTGAGCTAAAGATTGTTTGATCTAATAATCAAGCATGACATTTTGAAAATGACTCTGAGACATTTTACAGTTGTTCAGACACTTTGAAGATATATGAGACTCAGTGTTCAAAGCTAAACTTCAAATACATGTACTAAAGGGAACCGAGGGTGTATAAATCTTGAGTGTACTGGATGGCAATTAACATGGACAACGTAGATTATCTTATACATCAAACTTTTGTACAAATTTAACATCCCAAGTATGTAATAAAAGGGGATTAAAGCATTGGTGTTTGGAAAAAAGTATAATCAAATTACATTATAAGAAGTACTGATATAACAAACTCTTGTTACACTGCAACAAGATGATTTTTCTGGTCCCATCTGTACAGTATGCATTCTAATGTATTTTGGCCTTGATTTAACAAAGTTTCAATATAGAGAGGTTCCACTCATTTCCCCCGAAAGTGTGCAGAAATATGATTTGTGATAGAAGTGTTATACCCTGAAGCATTTCTGCATGAAAAAATATAAATACTTTCAGAAGATACAGTGCTAACTCGTGGAAAACTCTTTCAACTATTTGTACTAAAATTTTACCTGCTTCATTCACTACAATATGTAGAGAAGAAATCATAGTTACTGCTAAGTAAGCCTTACCTTACACAAGGTTTCAAATGATCTGTCATTGCCGGCTCCTATGATAAGATACCCATCAGCAGTCTTGAAAGCCTTTCATGAAACAAAACAACACATTATGAATGACATGGTAGACCATCAACCCATCTAGCCTGGGGGGAAGGGGACAATTCGGGTTCACGAATTCCAAATTACGCAGGATTGAAAAAAAAGTGAAAAATGGCTCAAAATGTGATTTCATGTACAAACGCAAATTGTATTTTTTCAGCCTTCCCCACTTTATCAGGAGAGCAGCGACACATCAAACTTTGAGTCCTACCTAAAGACCTATCTTTTCCCCACTCCCTTGTCGTTACAAGAATAACCATATCATACCACCGCTGGGAGTTCTTGGACTGAAAGATAACCATAGCACTGATTAGGACATTGAAATCTGTGAGACATTATTTTGAGTAATTTGAGCGCCATGAGCGCCCAACTGAGGCGGGAGACCGGCGCTATAATAGAGACCATCATCAGTTAAAATGAAAAAATCCAACCTTATTTTTGCTCTGAATGGGTGAAATAAAACAAAATACGGCTGAAATATGGAAATGAATCTGTATAACTTGGCAGTTATGCGTAATAGGAAGGTATTAACTTAAAGGATTTAGAAATGATTACCTGATATGGCACAATGCTTTCATGTTGCGTGCCTCTCCTCACTGCCTCTCTCCCATCCATGAGGTAGTTCGTAGCAAGATGGGTTAGCAATGAAACCTGTTCACAAAAGAATGAAATAAATGTTATACATGGGTAACTTCACTCCAATAGTCTATACAGACTGGTCTGTACCATTAAATCTTGGAATTGGGCCTCAATGAATAACAATTTTTTAACGTGACTGAAATTCTTCCTATCATATAGAACTTTACAAAGCTGAATGCGTGTGGCCCCCTTAACATTCTGATTATCTATTTTGCAATTTATCAATTTTTAAATTATCTAGCCTTCTTTCTTACATCTTTGAAGCAGAGCAGCTAAGTTAATACTTTTGGTATCATTGTGACTATGAGCTGTCATGACCACTACAGCACTTAAGAACATAAATCAAAGAATATGTCCTTACCTGCGTTGATAACAGATTGGTATCAATTCTTTGGCCATCTCCTGTTTTCATTCTATGAAACAGAGCAGCTACGATAGCACCTTTGGTGTGAAGACAAGTAGCAAGATAGCTCATTGCTACAACTATCAGTCATTGCTACCACATAGCTAAGAATATAAACAGGAAAGAGGATCCACTGACCTGTGTTGATAATAGATTGGTATCAATTCTCTGGCCTTCTCCTGTCTTCATTCGGTGTAGCAGAGCAGCCAAGATAGCACCTTTGGCGTAAAGACCAGTTGAAAGATCTGTCATAGCTACTCCAACCTTACATGGATCCCCATCCTATTTGAAAACAAGGGGGAAATATACTGATTATAAAAAAGAAAAGTAAGGTGTGAACCATAAGCCCAAATGGAATATTCTAATCTTATCAGCCATCATTGATACTATAAAACTAACACATCTTTTAATATCAAATTTGTAAAGGGTTTTTATATTATGCTTAACTGCAGATTTTGTAATAAGCTTCATGTGCCCCAGGGAACACCAAACTTCGTTGAATGGGCTACTTGGTAAAATATGAGTACAAAATAAAATAAATGAATAAATTAAAAAAATGGGTAACACTAAGAACTATTCGACACACTCAATAGAAAATAACAAAATAACAAAACAAAAAACAAACAGGCTTTCAAAATTGCAATACCTGCAAAATAGGGTTGCACCCCATGAGTTAAAGTGCAAATCTTGGACAAATATTTTCTTTGCACGTAACAAATCTATACTGGAGGTCCAAAGTTTATTTTATCATACCTTAGGCCCAGTGATGTTCATGAGACCTCCCATACCTGCTGCTATAAGATCATATCCACCCCTCTTAGAATATGGGCCAGTCTGTCCATAACCTACATAATGTGTGACCAAATGAAAAAAAAAACATCCATAAACTACAGAAAAGGGAGCAAAATGATATGAATGTAGGTTTATTCTTATTATCTATTATGATAATATCTGTCCCTCTTAGGGCCAGTCTGTACATAACATAACAAAATGAAAGAAAGAAGGGTTAACTATATTGTCATACAACACAAAAAAGTAGCAAAGTGAAATTATCAAAGGTTTATAAAAGAAAAAAGAGTTATGTCAGTGCTAATAAATCCAATTAAATCCTTGATTTTGATTGGATGAAGAGCACTAATTTAGACTTTTATCATGGTAACTGTCGAAGAATGGGTGTTTGTCAGAAATAAATACTTTCATGAACCACCCCTCTTGTTTGTATGGCACAGTTCTCTCAGTCATCTATTATTCTGACCTGTCATTAATAATAATAATAATGAACGGCTTTTATATAGCGCTTATCAACTCTTCGTGAGAATTCCCTATAGCGCTCTACAAGTGCAGCATTATTACCCTGGCTTTAGCCCGGCAGCCACCATGCAGCGCACTTGGCGTTTCAAGGAATGAATATTCCTACCAGGTACCCATTCACCTCACCTGGGTTGAGTGCAGCACAATGTGGATGAATTTCTTGCAGAAGGAAATTAGCGCCATCGGTGGGACTCGAACCTACGACCCTCTAGTTGAAAGACGAGAGTCATGACCACTACACCACCCTTTGTTATTGTGCAGTAGATAGGGCCAGGGTTGGTTTCTTTCAGTAGTGTCATATCCAAGACCTAAATCCTCTAACTTTCCCGGGCAGTATTTCAAAAGCATTCAGCACAAGAACTGATACCAGTTGTTCTTAGGGTATTTTTAAAGTCTTTTGAAACTTGACGAAAGATCGCCCTGGAATGACTTATTTTATAAAATGCCCTACTGACAAGTCGCTCACTCAATTATCGCTCATTCTTACCTGTTATTGTGCAGTAGATAAGACCAGGATTGGTTTCTTTCAGGCTGTCATATCCAAGTCCTAGTTCCTCTAACTTCCCAGGAATGTAGTTTTCCAAGAGTACATCACTGGTTGCAACAAGCTGGTAAAAATATCAGATAAAAAGAAAAATACATATAATAATTTTTTTAAACAATAAAATTTCTTATATGGCACTTTTCCCATATGGCCCAAAGTACTCTAACAATATTACTACACCAGTCAAAGGATATATAACAATAACAACCACACTTAAGAGTGCATTACTTTTAGATCTCTGAGGAACTTCCACAATTCCAGCCAACAGGGGCGACAAAATCTTAATATCCTACAAAGTACCCATTTAAACTCCTTGGTTGAGTGTAGCACATTGTGAATACAAAGCTTTAGGTATCTTTCTGTGGAAACAAAGAAATTTGCACAATGAATAAATAAATAATAATTATAAAATTGGCAACCTGTCTAAAATATTCACTTATTTGCCCATTACTTATTAATTGACATGTCCAACTTTTCTCAATTCTTTTGTTCTGTTCATCTAATTTTCTGCTACTGTTCAACAATTATGATTTTGGGGTAGACTCTTCTTATTTAAGTATGGAAACTCTTATTTAGTGGACTATGCACATACCTTCCTGACCAACTCAATCCCTTTGGCGTGCTTCAGATTCACAGCAAGGCTCTGGAAATGTAAATGATAAATCATAGGAAATCATAACTTGGTCGTATCTAACCATCAGCATTTCCTACAAATGTATCTGTATTTTTGGACAAGGAAAGTCCAAAAGTGATTAAAAACATTAAATGTACAATACATTTCAATTGCATAATGTTTTTTCATGGTAGCTAACAGCTTAAATGTCATATTTATGCAATTTCAAGGATCCTATGTTTTAGTCTATATGTGGATCCTGGAGGGTGGGGGAGCAGCAAGGGGGCTATCACGGACAAACCATGGGGCCGCCATATATCATTCATTCATGGAGGACTTTTTTTGCTTGTCAACTTGGCGGCGGAATGTAATGAAGTAGCTATTTTTAAAGCTTGTCCCTCCTGCACCACAGAATGGATGAACATGCTTGCATAGTGTAGAGTAAATAGTAAACCTTTCAATATGAGAGGTTGCTTTACATTGTATTATTGCATACTGCGACAATTGGTTTGGTTATTTTGCTTCTAATTTTTGAAGCCTCCATAAATTTCTTAACTCCATCCTCATTCAGAAATACCTTCTCAAATAATTTTTCCTTGTTTTACACTTCTTTCCGCTCTGCAAAAACTGTTTGATTTGAAAATTCTTACAACATGGTCCCAAAAAGCTTCCGCCTGTACTAAATAAAACCAAAAGAAATCATCATGCAGCATATTAAAGACATTGCCACTGACAAATTTTTATTTTGCAACTTGAAAAATTATCAAATGAAGCTGTCTGACCGATGTTATTCTGGTTGATGAAAAACAAACAAAAAGAATTAAAATAAAGAAGGAAGATATACAGGCACTAGCACGATATCTATGAAGATTAATAACCATGCACGCATCTATCCTGCACGGTCTGCCAATGAAAGTATTATTCTTAATTTCAGTTTTTTTAACACTAGACACCTATTTTGAAAGCTAACATTTTCAGTTTTAGTTTATTTCCACCATCATCTATTTACGTAGCATTTAGAATCCTGCCGTTCAGAATTTTTCTCATGAACACGATGTTACACAATGCCTTGAACTCCCAAATAATGTACTATGTATTTCTTATGTGTATTTCTTTTCTTTTTTTATGCTAATCATACCTTTTTATTTCTATTAACTGACATGAAGTAGCAACTCTCTCCATTGATGAAAGGAGGGCCCCATTGCCTAGTCTCATCTCCAAGACCTGGGTTAATGTAAAAAAAGTTAAGTTGAAGTCTTGAATCTCCTCAGTCCCAACACATTCCACTTTATAGACAACATTGATTGCACTTTGATGATGAAATATTTCATTTTTCATACATTTGCTCATTCAGGACCAACTCCGTGGAATGCCCTTCCACAGAGTCTGAAAACCTCAACATTTAGAGTACGTTTTTATACTTTCATTACCTTATATTTCACTACTTTAATCAATTTACTCTGAATGCCTGTAGCATCTAATTTTGACGGAAAGTGCAATATATAATTCACATATTATCATTCTTTATTATTAATTGATTTGCAAACACAAATCCTATTCATTTATACCAGAAAAATTCTTCTTCTTCTAGGAGTTTCATATACTTTAGCACTAGAAATATCACAATAATTTTTATCTTCATGAAATGCAAAAAAGAACAATGTGCATTCTTGAGAAATAAAAAAGGATATTACCTGGCCTTTCAATTTTTATGACTTCAGCTCCAAGATCTCCCAATAGCATAGAACAAAATGGGCCTGCTAAAACTCTGTATTAAAAAAAAACATATAAATTACTTAGTCTGTTAGGCCCTCCATAAAAAAAGATTGCTTGGATGCCTAAGAATTTTTTTAAAACATTGCAAACTGTAGTTTGATTTTTTTTTTTGGAAAAAAGATATCATGTAGATAATAATACCTAGAATGGAGTAAAAAGCCCCCAAACATCTGAAAATGGATTTTATTTCACATGTTTGTTTATAATTCAACTGAAAAGAAGAAGATTATTTTTCAGGTTAAATTGCTCATGTTTTCTTACAATCTTATCATGATTTTTCTTAATTTGAGTTCAGATTTTTTAAAAAATGAATAAGTTCAGGTTGGGCCATTTTCACAGGGTCGGTTGGTCGGTTGAGGGCATCCAAAGAATTTTTGTGGGGCCTAACCCTACTTCTATACTAGTAGAAGGGTTCAATGCCTTTCTCATGCAGTAAACACTGACTAAACAGAATTGAAGCATATACCATTATCGTTCTTTTCTTCATTTTTTCAAAAAATTGTTATTCTCTATACATATCTACAATGATTCAAGATTCCAGGGTATATATCATGGCTTAATACTTATTATTGAGCATCAAACGGTCCAGAACACTTCTGTAGGGTAATTGGATGCAAAATTTTCAACTAAATACAGAGCTCTGATGTTTTCAAAGAGCAATTGGTACTAAAATGCTTTCTGTATTTTCAGTCTTTTAAAACTTCACTCGCCTTGCAAACTCGAGGATTGTTTTGGATACACAAATTCAAACTGTCAATGTTCTTTGCTCAGAGCCAGAAAACAATTATTAAGAAGATACACTATTGATAACTAAACACTGTGCAATTTTAGTACCCATTTATCGATCATAATTGCCCACAAATCAGGGAATAATTTTCTTGGTATTGCATCGCACTTTGCTATGCATTTTTGGAGGATTGCTATACAAAAGGTGTTTTATTTAGCAACTTTTTCACATAGAACTTTACAGTAAATTGTTGAAAATTATTCTCCAATGACTAGATCTGCTACTCAAAAGTGAAAAGTAAAATTATTCCCTGCAAAAGAATTTGCAAAGGTGAGTATGGATCTGAATAAATGTTACAGTACCTTGTTAGATCGACTACTCTGATGCCAGAAAGTGGTGATGAAAGAGACGAAAGACATCTACCTGTAGAAAAATTGAGATGAAAATTGAGTTGAATAACCCAGAGTTACTGTAACTGAAATTCAGGCAACTTATCATTCAGAGATTTAGACCTTAGTGTGCACATGGTAATATTGATTAATTATGATCGAGTGAAACATCCAATTGATTTGAAGATATATTTAGGCCACTGTACATCCAACTAAAAATGTGATCTAGCATTGAATAAGAAATGCAGAAACCACATCAAACAACTAATCTGGGTCTTTTACCTCCCAAGCAACTTATATTTTTACACTGTACCTATTGTTCATGTACACATATGTTTTACTTTCATCATGTTTTTTTTATTGCTTTGGTAGAATAAAATTGAATTGAATTGAATTGAACAGTGATTGCAGGCCTTAAACACAGACCTGTAGGCACATCCCTGCATCATATAGTCACAGTCACCCATTGTTATAATCATCATCAAAATCATCATCATCATCATCATCATCATCATCATCATCATCATCATTATCATCATCATCATTGATCCTCATTGGTCATCATCATCCTAACCATCATCATCATCATCAAAATCATCATCATCATCATCATCACCATCATCAACATCATCATCATCATCATCATCATCATCATCATCATCAAAATCATCCCCATCTTCATCATCATCATCATCATCATCTTGTATCATTGTATTCGTAACCAACATCATCAAAATTATCCGCATCATTAGCCCTCATAGGATAAAATTATTTCATCGGCCATCATTGCTAATATGCCCAGGACCTTTTGAGATCGCCCGTCGAAGCAAAATTCTATTCACTTCCGTTTGACCGCTTGAACGTTTGACTGCACTAACACAACGCATGATCGCACC